>JABXWE010003982.1:0-63799 GCA_014611495.1 Limonius californicus
CGCCCCCCCGAATGCCCCGCTCCTGAAACAACCCGCGCCTCGAACCCAGCGACCCTCGAACTCCCCATCCCTCGAGCGCCTCGCGCCTAGATGACCCCGTCCTTCGAAAACCCCGCCCCTAAATCGCTTCGCTCTTGAGCGCCCCGCACCTCAAACGCCCCGCTCCACGAAACCGCCCTCCTCAAAAGCCCCGCCCTTTAAACAACCCGCCCTCCGAGTTCCCCGCTCCTCGAAAACCTTCGAGCGCCCGTCCTCTAGAGCGCGCCGCCACCGAACACCCCGCCTCTCGAGAGCGCTCCGTCCCTGAACGCTCCACCCCGGAGTGCTCTGCCCCGGAATCCTCCGCCTCGAACGCATCGCTCCTTGACCCGCCGCTCCCGAGGGCACCGCCCCGAATGATCCACCCCCCGAATGCTACGCCCCCGAAGGAAATCAAGAGATTTTAAAGAAGCCGTGAAGAAAAACTACATCAACGTGAATGTGGAGCCAATCCAACTCCTCGACAACACAGGGCTAACAAGAAGACTTAAAAGAGTGAAACCCTTCTAGTTAGTGTAAATGACAGCGAAAAGCAGGGTTAGTGCAGCATATATGTTAAAATTAGTGTAAAATTAACATGCTAAAATCTAAGGATCGCCGACGGCTGGAAACGTCAGATAAAACACTCATAGTAAATTGAATCATAAATAGTCAAAGACTAGATAGTAAGATTGAGCTAAATTTAACATTTAGTAATATTTAAAAAAACGTCCTAGAGTTAAGTATTGCGTTATTGATCCCATTGGGAAACATTTTCAGACGTAGGAAATGTATTCAATCAGAAGAATAGTAATACACATTTACAAAATATCATAACAACAACACTATTAAAGCAGCATCGTTCTAGTTGTTTCAGTTTAGCTTCATTATTTCCATTTGTTTCGAAAAACATTCCAAGGCAATAAATTTTACAAGCGATGGCGCAATGACAAAGAATAGTTGGAAGTCAATTTAAAAATCATCAAAGACAATCGACACCGCATCTTCTGTTCTCCGCGCAGAATAATTTTAAATAGTGAAATAAATTTAGTTATTTGACATGTCTGGATGCAATGAAAAATTAATAATGTCTAGAAATAACAGTACCAATTATGATACCATAAAAACTCTTGCAGCAGTAAAAACCCGTCAGTTTTGAGGCAACGGTCAGGCGTCCTAATGAAGTGTCTATTTATTACATCATTTTGATGTCTCTATTTTATGAATGTCACGCAAAAAATTAAGGCACTAAAATGTTGTAACCGGAAGTACTTCATTCATATTCACAAAAGTTTTTGTAGTCCTAATCTATTTACTAAAAATGGTATACGGAAAATATTTAACTTCGAGCGGTTTTAAATACTTTTGGACACCAGTATAAATAATCAATAATTAATCAATCTTATTTAATTTCTAAATTTAATTGATATTAAATTTACAGCTTATTTTATGAATTATAGAAAATTCTATCTTCCCTGTTGTGTAAATTTATTGGTGATAGCTTAATGGATTTTATTATTTCAATTCTTGAAATTTAGAAACCGCCGTCTCCAAAATCACTAATTATAATTTAAGAAACATAAATTAAAATCAATTAGTAGATTCATTAACTGCACACCTGTGTTTTAGTTTGGATAGATATGTGCAGAAATTCCAACAATTCTAAGCAATTTGTTCGGTGACAATCCATGGCTATAAAATATTTTTGTTAAAACCTCGTTTTTAAGATCAGGTTCCTAGAACTATTATCTCTATTAATTGTTTATTTATAGTTTGTAATTATTTCTAAAGACAGTTAGTGGCTATAAAGAAAATTTGTGAATACAGAAACAATTATTGCCGTTGTAATATAGCTTTAAAGATCATTATTCTTGCCAGCACGGGGTCAGTTCTTCATTTAAATTTTTGAATTCCACCAAAAATTGCCGTCATACATGGAAGCTTGCTGAAAAAGTTGTCGTTACAAGTTTAAATAAATAAACTGCCGTGAATATTAAAAATGACAAAAGAAGATGAATTGCATAGATTAATAACCCTTGTTCGGATTTTTTGTTTCGAACAGACTACTTAATATGCTTCTACAAGAGCATTAAAAGCAAAATTAATTTTGTAGTAAAATGAAATCAAATAAAATATACTTTATGGTCGCAGTCAGCTAATCCATGAGAAATCGACAAGATAACATCTGTAAGTTAATCAACATTTTAAATTATGCAATTCCCAATAAAGCACGTATTAAAACTTCGGCTTGCTTATTCGCAGATTGGATTTGAAACAATATTTCAAAAATTTTTCCATTATAAAGCATTAAAGGTAATTTTAAAATGTATACGAATGACAAACAGAGAAGTCGTTCTTGGTACTATTCCGCACTCACACAAAATAAAAATCAAACAGACATTAAACAAATTAATTGTGTCAAAAATAATTCCCAATAGACAGGGTAATAATTTGTGTTTGACTAATGAGTCTGGTTACAACGTTAATAAATCTATTGTGGTGAGAAAATTATAAACAAGGTTGGCGTTGGTATTGGTGTTTATGCATTATTAAATCACTGATAAATATAAATCATATTTCCAGAGGCTTAGGCACCCCACAGAAGTTCATTCAGGACTTCTTTTAATGTACCGTCATCCTCAGGTGTTTACAAGAAGAAGAAATTTATATGTTTACATGGCTACAAAATACCTTTTTTCGGACCGTATTAAAAACCACATTTAAACAACTTTAACCGTAGGCAACTTCCATGGCAAGTTACTACACGTTTTTTAGGAAAATACCATAATTATGTATAATGGGCACTATTCGTTTTATTTTATTAAATTCTTTTTGAAACTTTTTAAGATAATTAATAGGAGAATTTTTAACCTATTGTATATGTTATTAGGAGTGAACACATTGAAGGCCAGGGAGATATAATTTAAAAGTTCAACGGATATTTGCTGTATTTATAGTACACAATATTAAAAAAATAAGGCAGTATATACACATCGTTTCATATGAAATGCACCCCCATTAAAAATAAAGCTACGGGTTCGAAACTTTGTTAAAATAATGTTTCATTATTGGATATGAAATGACTAGGTTTTCATAAAAAAGATTAACAATTGTATGAAAACAATAACAACAACGAAAACAAAATTAATAATGTGTAACATCGCCATGAACAGCAATGCAAGCATTTACTCGTCGTGGCATGCTTTCTATGAAGTGGTCTATGTTCTCCTGGAGTATCTTGTTTCATATAACCTCAAATTGGTGTCTCAGCTCCTCTAAGTTGTTAGAAGCTCTTGGCAATACTCTTAGTCGCCGGCCCATCATGTCCCAAAGATGTTTGATCGGCGATAAGCTTGAAAACATGCGTATGACAGCTTTCCTATATGAAAATGAGTTGTTCACACACACTATTTTCAAATGAGTTCATCCGTTGTTCTTTACCATCATTCTTCCCGTTGTCGTAAGATGGGAATTGTAAATTTTGCATTCATCTGGAGGAAATTTGGCAATGGAGTCGCGTTCATAAGGTTGTTTTCATGCCTTTCTACAAATTTTACTGAGTCTTAAGCTGTAATAACAATGATATCAATGTAAATGTTCATAATTTGACAGTTCAGACCTATTGTAAAGATTTAAGCATATTAATGTGGTTAATTGGCTGTAATTTGTATTAAATGCCATGGATTTAGCTTGAGAGGCAACTTTGTGTTGCATTTATTTAAACAATGAATGTGTATTTATTTGTTTATTTGCAAAAATAGATAACTTTCATCGACTATGATAGAAATTGCAAAATTACTTCAAAAGAATGCTTAGATTCTGTCATATTTGTATGTAGATATGTAGTACATGTGATATGGATGCAATTCGTCGTATTTCTCATAGTAACAATGCTGTAATTGTTTATTTATGTTATTTAAACATGTTTATACATTTTCGTTCAGATACGTGAAAATTGCTAGGTTATTTCTATTCCTTAGGGAATTATAAGTTCAAATGCCTTGGAATACTTAGGTAGGGCAGCTTTGTGTCTGAAGTTTGTTAGAAACAATGATTTAATGAGTGAATTGTTTATAATTGTTTATAATTATATGTCGAAAGGTCATGTCTTATATTTAAGTGTTTAGATCCTGTTAAAATGTTTTATAAAAGATATTGTTATTATGTTAGGATAGTTTTTCAAAAGTTTAAATGTTAATTTGTTTGTTTATTGATAATTTAACGATTTTGTTTATAATTTTTAGTTTAGTTTTTATAGCACATGGGTCATGTTTGCTCTTAAAAGATTTGTCTTTTTATGGGCATTTCAAATATGTAATTAGTTTGACCCTAGCATGCTCCATTATTAAGTTATTTAGTTTATAAGATTTAATGTTTAAATTTGTCATTTTTTCTTGCTACTCTCTGATTGGTCAGGTTTTCTTGATGACAAGTAAAGTTTGTTGAGCTAGATTAGATTTTGTTATATTTGAATGCTATGTAAGTTACTATGACAACGCTAGCTTTTTTCCGGACAGGTATAAAAGGAAAATTCTGAAAAAGAGTGTCACTTCCGTTGTAGGTTTCCTAACAAATTTTGTAAATTTTAATACTGTCTGTAACTTTTGTTTTGTTGATAAACGTCAAATTTGAAATAAAGTGAATTTTATGTGCATGTGTTTACTTACCAAGTTTATAAATATTATCCAGTGTAACGTGGTGCAATTATATTACCAGTGCTCCGATCTACGAATAAAATATTTCCAACGTGTAACTACGATAAATATTTGGGAAGTTTTTGGTAACCTAACCTATAAAAGCAATTTGCTACGATCAAATTATTATAATACAATCAGCAACAGGTAAAAGCCAATTTATTACCTGAAAATCAACAAAGATTCAGTGCAATCTAGGGATTACTGAGAGGCCTGTTAGAATTCGTCGCCTAATTGAATTATACGAGATTTTCCATCCGTACGAGATCAACAAATGGACATTGAAGGAGCTGCGTGATGCAATGCAGCGCACGCAGGAAAGGAAGTAAGCAGAAAGAATTATTGATGAAAAAGGAAGAAATAAGCTGAACATCAGATTTGGTAGTTATTAGTTACATTACTTTAATTATTAATTGTGTAATTTTATATTTATTTGCTGATGACGGTTAAAATTCTTGAAAGGTTGTTCTTAAATTCATTTAATTTTTCAACTCATCTAAATTTTATTGACCGAGATTTGGATTTTCCTTTGCAGTTTCCGTTGGTAATTAAAATAATTTCTTTTACGAATCCCATGTTACAATGCCTAATTATTCCAACCTTGTTTTTTATTTAATTACCCTTAGATTTAATTAATTCAACTTTGCTTTTATTTAATAAATTGCATATTTGGTTTTTATAAGAGTTTCATTTAAAAAGTAGTGCTGTGTGAGTAGTTTATTTAAATACAAATTTGTTGTCGATTTGTACATATGATTGAAGGCACAACATTATATGTGCAATATTTTATCTTGTGTACATATAGCAGATTATTTATCCCTATCTACGATTATTACTGTATTTAATAAAGGGACAATTCACAGCAACTATTTTTGTCACCACAACATAAGAGGGTTACCCAGCAATGTATATAATATGGGCGAAGGGCGTAATGAGGATATAATCTAAATGCGCCCAAAATCTCCATCTTACCACGAATTTTGGGCAGATTGAGGTTAGCCCCGCCATTGATAGATGTGCCGATGAAGTGCTAACGGCGAAATCATTTACTACGTGCATGTAAATGATCTCCTTTATATTTTGCGTTCTGCACATTTAATTATTAGACATGGTTGTCGTAATTGCATGGAGCAGAATTTAAAATCCAAGGACAAAAATGTGTCCGGTGGTATAGTAATGATATATTTGAACCTTTGTGAAGTCTGTTGGAAAAAACATAGTTTAAGTCTCGAACAAAAAAAGCCCAAGACAGGATTTGCTGTAAAACCAATGCTTCTCGGCGAAGTAAATGTAAACATGTCCCGATTACAAATTCATAATGATCAAGATTTGCATCTTAAGTAAATTTGTGTCCGCCCTTTGAAAAGGAAAAGAGCAGCCGAAGAAGTGTATCAGTTAATAGACGTATTTTGCCTTCTTAGTACTCCGAGTGTGTTACAATGTGACAACGAAGTAAAATAAGTATTGGACTTTTCTAGAAAACGTTTCTACAACATGGAGGGGAAATCATCATGACTCATGAGATAACCTTCTTCGTTCAAACCCTTAGGCTCTAGATAACCCAACAAAAAATTTCAAAAGCTAACACCCACTTTGTGATACCTCATTGAAATGCTCTTTCAAAATACAAAATTATTAAACAAGGGGTCACGCACAGGTAAACCTAAAACAATTAAATCTAAGCTAATACCTGAAAAAAAAAGCTATTCAGAAAGACCTTGTGCACGCAGTGTTTTCTTATATCGACAAAGTTCTGCGAATAAAACATACAAAATATAAACTGATTTCACAAGATTTCACAATCAACGGCGTCGTCTCAGCGGGTCTCCCCCTCGGTAAACTAAATTGAACAGCTGAAGCGTGGCTAACAAAGGTTTTTAAAATTGTCCTTTTTCGATGAAAAATTGGCCATTCAAAGCTTGAGTTAGTCCTTGAGTGCAGTGGCGAATTTTTAACAGTTGCTTCTCTAGAAACCGCTTGCTTTTGGCAGATTTTTCAATATTGCGTCATACGACGAAATTTGCCAAATCGGTACCGCACAAAGCGAAAATAATTACCTATTGGTAAATTATACTGATTCGGACGCCCGGAGGTAATTCTAATTCTGCGTAACACTGAGGTCGAGAGCTGGAGGCTGACTTCCGTCTTTTCTCCGCACTTAACAGTGTGAAGACTCGGATTAAAGCTGCGTTTGCAGATAACTAAATAACGTCGCGCATGCATGGTGCGTTCTATAAAAGCGGCCGAACGTCACAAGTGGTTTAAGTAAACACACTTTGAAAAACCCCTTACCACTACGATATTTAGAACACTTAAATACGAATTTCAGCAACTAAGCTACCATCTTCAGTAGGAACTTGAACTAACTAAAGTAACTTGGCTGAGGAATGCCTTTGGAGATAATTCCTTCACCAAGCCAAAAGTCCATTGCTAATAATCTAATAACCAAAGGCTTAAATTCTAAATTCCCGTTAAAGTTGATTACGCCTAATCGGTTAAGGAATTATTTTCAACAAATGAATTAAATCTGACTTAGGAATTGGCCATAATCTGAATTAGGAGAACATCCTAAAAGAAAAGGTTAGCTTTTTAGAAACCAGCAGAAAAGAGTCTCGTGCTGGAGGATCGAAATATGTAAGCTATTCCTGTAAGCAGAAATGTTGCAAACAGAAATGCAAAGCGAAAGGACTTGCAACTGGAAGTGTCGTTATCTATTTTGTGCTGAAATAAATAATTTGAATCTTTATGGTAATTTTTTTGTATTTTCCTAATTAATAGAAGATCGCTAGGTCTCGTAAGAGATAAAGCTTTCAAAGAAGAAGAATTGATACAAATAGTTTATACAAGTGTATGTTCTTATAATTGTTATTTAATTTCGGTCGTGGTTTGTGGTATATCTTTTCATGCAGATATTATCGTTCTATTATTAATCTTGTTCTTAATTTGCTCAAACCAACAAGGGCTCTTCGCGAAGTGCCTGGATAAACCAGGAATCTGAACAAATATTCGGAATTTGCTTGGTATTATTGGTCTTGTCGTGATTTACCCGTAATTGACTATTTTGGTTCAATGTAATGCGCGTTTTACTTGGATGATTTAGGTTCGCATTCCGACCTTGGGGAATTTTATTCAGCAGATTTAGTATCAGTGTGCTGTCTTTCAGAAGAGAGGAACTGAAGTCATGTTGTTGATCGGTTCTAGGTCATTTGCTCGCTTCCACTTGCTCGCCAAGACAGTTGCTCGCCGTCCCTTTGCTCAGAGTACTAAGTGCAACCGCACCAACGTAGAAAATCTAGTTTATATTTTTACTCCAAAATGTGGAAAAGTTATTTTACAAAGTGTTTAGTGATGCTTGTATGGGAGTTTGTGGTCGTGGATATCGTGGAAACAGCTGGTTTAATGTTATAATTCAAAGGTTTATAAGAAAAATATTAAATTCCATATGCTTATGAAGAAATTTTGTAGAAGCGGAAGTTATATAATTATGTTTTTTTTTAGTAATTCGCAATTTTGATACTGCAGCGCTGAGATAAATCGATTGATTTTTGCGAAACTCTATAACTTAAAAATTAAGATATGATAAGATTTTTTTGAAAGTTTCAGTGCTTAATTGTAAATTATAATTTGTAGCGAACAAATTATCGATATTTATTCTGTATAAGCGTTGCACCAATACCTGGACTATTAGAAATCATGATTTTGCACATAACTTAGCTATTAAGTGTGATAACAAATAAGATTATTTTCCTTTACAACAAAGTGTACATCTAAGTAATATCGTAAAAATTTGAAAGAAAAACATCACAGTATAGAGGTTTTACATCATAATATAGAGGCATTTCTAATATATTTGAGTCTGAAGGTCAAGATCCTCGCAAGAAAATCATTATATAGAAAAATCACTAAATGGGGGTTCATTATATGGGGGTTCACTATAGGGGAGTTTGACTCTATATACATCATAAAAACCTGATGCAGTGCTAGTTAATTTTATTAGAAACAGAGAAACACAAATATTATTCTATGCAACTACAAAAATCCTTTTTTTAACTATCAACATTCCTTAAAGGCATGTAAGATTTTGAGAATTACTGGACAACATATACTAAATACCCAGAGAAAATTTTTATGAATGAAGTGCTTGTCGAGCGTCTGCCCGGCGAGCAATTAGCATGGTGAGTAAATAGCTGTCGAGCAAACGGCGGCGAGCAAATAGTGGCGAGCACACGGTGGCGAGCAAATAGTGGCGAGCAAACGGTGGCGAAGAAGTGGGCGGACACCTGTAGTACTAGTAAATACATTTGCTCTTGGTTTGCGATTAAATTCCTATACACAATGGGCTATGTTTTAGCTGCAGAGGAAAGAAACCGTTGGTAAAAAAAATATTCATTGGATTTCTAATGATAATAGCCATGTTGTTGTGGCAAGTATTCTTAAATTTACTTTGCCTTTTTAAGAAGTAAATTGACTTTATTATTGCTTGTGAGAGGTTGTAATAGATCCTTTGGATTTCATATGTTTTATTTTGGTATCAGGTTACTAATACCTGGCCACGACATTATCTTGTTGAGTGTCGAGGAATGCAGGATAATAATTCTTAATACCTTGAGGTTTTCTTCTAATGTTATGCACATTTTCCGTTAAAAGATAGACAAACATCATAGCGTTTTATTTTTAATACAATCGTTTAAATCATTTAAATCAGTCATGTACTAATTTTAATTCATAATCAGATTTCAAACAATTTGGAACGAGTTTAAATAGGAACTACAAAATAAATTAAAGCGTAAGTAGTTAGACGGTAACTGAACATAAAGAATTAGAACAGTAGGATTGAATATTATCATTCTGAAATTACAAATAATTATAAATTAACTCGTTACAAAGCAGCATCTGCATTTCTTTAACTGTTATGCTAAGACATTTAACAACCAATCAGCGGATTTTAACAAATGAAAGTAATTTATTAATAGTAATTTTCAAAAATAATAGTACCAGTAAATGTGAAAACTTGTGGAATGTCCTCGGCCATAGGAATCCTTTGTTTTTCTTGCGGTCTTATCAATTTCCTAATACCAAAAAAGCATGAAATACGCAAGTATTACAGACATTCTTATAATAGGAGTAGTATTTAGAAAAATAGCCGCGTAATTATAAGTTGTTTTCAAAATCCTGAGGGAAATATTAAAATACAGAAATGTAATAATAGTACTTAGTTCAAAAATAAAACGAAACCACGAGGATTTCCGTTAATTTTATTTATAAAACCCCAAAGTATTCAAATATAAAATAGTGGACTAATACAATTAGTTTATTTAAAAAAAATGCGATATCTAATTTGTAGAGGTAAGAAAGCCGTTCGGTACTCAAGTATTAGGAACAACCCTCTTTTTTCAATAACTATTACACTAGATAGCCAATCAAATTTACGGAATTTGCTAAAATATTATTTATAATAGTCAATTTTCTACATCAGAATTAAGATTTCACTCACCACCGCCCGACAAAATTTCAGAGTTGATATGAATATCAATGATACATAAAAGCGTACTTCGTGTAATAGTCATGATGAATACCATCTGAAATTTCCTTCTGTAGAGGGAAAATATAATATTTAGTACTTAAACTTGTTGCTTTCATGCAATTTTTTCATCAAATTAAACTAAAAGTCATTGTTTAAAAGCCGATAAATAAGAAAACATAAAATTTCACCAAAACAATTAAACTTTTCTTGATATTAAAAAGTGGTATTCGAACCTTGTTATACCTGGAAAACTATAAAATTAATTGAGTTTTCTGATGCAACCACTGCATGATATCGAATCTCACTTTTCCGGTTGGAAGAGGGAGTGACGCCACTGTGAGTTAATTAAGAATTAAGAAGATTGTTCCAGCACGTGACATCTAAAACACAAATTTTACGCTAATTGGTCAATAAATTATATAATTAACCACCTAAATACTTTCGCTTACAATGCATCATCCGTGAAAAATTAGCTCGAACGGTTTAGCCCAGGTAGGTTCCTTTGTAATAGTGTGTTTAGACTAGATTTATAAGATTGTAGGAGGATTATACAAGAAAATTTTTTACGCTGCTTGACCAACGGAATCGATGAACTTTAAACATGAGCAGGTACAGGTTTTTTTAAATTTTGTTGCTGGATATATTTATATTAAATATAAACAGTCGGTAATTTGATACAAAAGTATGACGTGGATACTAAATTCACCTGTTTGGTTGGGTTATTGTTAAATGAAATAGAATAGGTTCATGAACTATAAGAGCCGATATGCTCTATATGGAGTTGGATATGCTAAACTTATTCAAACAGAATATTCTGAAGATTCAAGACAATTACAGAAGAATTGTGATAATTCCTCATGTAGAAAACGCATCACATGTAGGTCCACATGAATGACGAGACGAAACCCTTTACTTTGATAGATAACTCACTATATCATAGGAGCAGCCAAAAGTCACTGCAGAATAAGTGTGACTAATTAATATTAAAATTAATTAGAGTCGCGGTGTCGAAGTTTAATACTCCTATCATAATCTAACGCTTACTATTTTTAGCTGATTGGCAATTTTCATATACCTGAATTATCAAAACTACTAGTTAATGTTATAGATGTTTATAACGTCATATGTTTAACACGTAACAGGGATAAATGACGTCATGTAACACAATCTTTCTATGAATAAATCAGAGCATAGATTGAAGTTTAGAAGGCCATTATGGTATACAATGTTAGTTCATAATATATGGGTGCTAAAGTAGCCCGATTTGAATTTGCAATGATGATGGGCGAAACAATGGATGAAGACGTTGAATTTTTGACCACATCTTTTCTGACGAAGCCACTTTTATATTTCGGGCAGGTGTATAGGCATAATTGCAGAATTCGGGGTTCTGGTGTGCCCAACGAACATATAGAACACAAAAGAGAGTCTCCCAAAGGGAATGTGTGATGTGCGCCTACCAGTACAAGAGTAATAGGGCCATTTTTCTTTGCAGAAGCTACAATAAACAGTCGCATATTTTTGCACATGTTAGAAAATTGCATTCTTCAGCTTGTAGATGATCAAGGCATAATATTTCAGCTAGATAGAGCAACTCCGCACTTCGGAATAATTGTACAAGAGAGTCTGGACAACTCTTCTCCGAAAAGGTAGTTGGGAAGAAGATGACCAATTCCGTGGTCTGCTCTTTAGTAAGAGTCACTTAAATATACGCTGCTCCTTAAGAACGAGGATTAGTGGGTCTGTACAGCTTACAAAGGGCTCTTTAAACCTTCCGGTGCTAATCGCATTTGTGGAATTCAAAAATTACAATCAAATACAGACATCAAAATGGTCTAAGGGACAAACGTAAAAAGTATGTTTGCAAACGTTAATCAAAATGTTTTGTTATTATAGCATACAAAGCTTTATTCTGACAATTTCTAGATCCAGTTGGCGATGTTTCTTTTTGTTTTTGTAAAGCAGTTGTGTTCAGTTGATAACATTTGTATCGAAAAGGTGCTTTTGCTCTTTAGATTACTCAGTTTATGTGTATTGAATTAAGAAACAAGTTGGGCTTTACAGTGTCTTTGAATCAATAAAGATGGATAGAGTGCATCTTAGTCGTGATATTCAGTTAAGAGCTGGGGGCATGATACAAGGAGGTATGACTATTCGAGATGTGGTGGCTGCTGTAAATTCTTGTAAAAGTACCATTGGGCGCTTGTGGCAGCGATATCAAGAAACTGGTGATGTAAAAGAAAGACATCCTGACCCCATCAGGAAAACGAATGCTGTACGGGATAGATTTCTTCGAATCCAATGTCTTCGTACCCGAAATCTTACGGCCAACCAGCTAAAAACTGAGCTCCAAAATGTCCATCAAGTGGTAGTCAGTGGTCAAACTGTAAGAAATAGGTTGCATGAGGTTGATCTCCACGCTCGACGCCCTGTTAAAGTTCCCGTGCTTTCACGTGGCAATCGCGCACGGAGATTAGAATGGACCGAGGAACACATCAACTGGCAAGAACAAGACTGGGCTCACGTGCTCTTCACAGATTAATCCAGATTCGGTTTGAGGCCAGATTCTAGAAGAGTAAGGGTGTGGAGGAGACCTGGAAATGAAAATCGTTTGGCAACGGTTCAGGAAGTTGATAGGTACCAAGGGGGAACAGTTATGGTTTGGGCTGAAATTGGAATTGGCCGTAGAACTGAGCTCGTTTTTGTTGAAGGCTTTTTAACGGCAAACGCATATCAGGACACAATTCTACAACCTGTTGTACTACCACAGGCGGAACAAATCGGGGGACAATTTTTACTGATGCAGGACGACGCTCGACCACACGTTGCGAGAACAGTTAGAAATTTTTTACATGAGCACAATATCGCAGTATTGCCGTGGCCGGCGCAATCCCCCGACTTGAATCCCATAGAACGTGTGTGGGATATGCTGGAAAAACGTGTCCTGAACCAAGGCTTGGCGTTTCAAACAAGGAAAGAGCTCTCAAATTGTTTACAAGACCAGTGGCAACAAATTGATCAAAATGAAATAGACAATTTGATTGGAAGTTTACCCAATAGGTGCCGAACTGTGATTAGCAGTCGAGGTGGTCATACACTGTATTAAATTTGCAAATGTTTCATTTTTTCATTCATATTCTGTTGTTAGTATTTGTAAGTTAAAAATTTGCTCTATTTTTTACACACCCAGTATAAGCAAACTACAGTAACTTCTGTTTGTTTTTGTTATTAAAATTAAAGATTATTGTTCAGCTTTATGTTTTGTTTCATCGTTGTGTCATAATACTTCCACTAGTTGCAACAACGTTTATTTTTAGCCTTGTCCCCTAGACCATTTTGATGTGTGTATTTCAAAATATGGGAACCATAGCATCAGAACGTATATATTAAATAAATTAGAAGTTTAATAACTCCCTATACAAGTATACACCAATATTAACATCAAATATGGGCTTTCTGAGCACTGTCATGTACTTGAGTCAGTTGTGGGTGTATCACTGAGTTCCATAATTCCCACTATACAGGAAAAGCTGACAAATCAGCATGTCCACAACTAAAAAGAGAAAAACCTAAACCTAAAAACAAGCCAGAGTTCTTATGGATTATAGAAGGACTTGTCCGAAAGAAAACAAATTTCCTCTTAAACGCAAGAAGAAAGGATATTACAGTCATGGCAGGCGGCCCAACAGATCATGGTTATTTTAACAAATAACTTACCATCTTCGGAATTATAAACAATGTGCAAAATGTAAAATTAACGAGAACATGTCAATTCCATTCCGTCATGCATTATGACTGTCTATAGCACTTTCCACCCTAAAATTCAGGGCCTTCGGGATCTGGTTTTCAGAATCTGAAGAACCCAATTAGTCAGATCTTGGACTTTCTTAGAAGGATTAATATGTTCCAATGTTCTAATAATAATAAAATACATTAAATAGGAATTCTAAATATTTTTCTTCTTACTATACATTACCTATGGATACTTTTAAAATGAACGCATCAATTACGCCAAACAGAAGCGAACGTCACAGTAGTTGTGAATTATTTTAGTATGAAGGTTATATTCGATGCGGTGTTTATATTAAATAGGTAAATCAAAATGAGTGGAACAACAACGACGATTATTATTGTAAAACATTAAACATCAATAATAGAAAACGGAATCGAAAATAAAAACAGCAGTTACAACAAGTATTCGAATCGGCCACCTTGTACTTCTAAACAATAACCTAAACCGTGTTGAAAAGCACGCACAGCATTCGCAAGAAAGTCAGGATTCAAGCTGTTGCATTCGGCACGTATGCGATCTTTTAATTTATCAATACTTTGTATTGGAATATTTGTATAAATTTGTCATTTCAGGTATCCCCAAGCAATGATGTCATTGGGTGACAAATCTGCGGAACGCGGGGGCCACGGTACGGGACCGAATTTTTCGACCCAACGTCCTGGAAATCTGTCGTTTAAAAAGTTTCTTATAGCATTCGTGGAATACGGAGGGGCTCCATCCATCTGAAACCACGGGTCATCGATGTTTAACTTTTCTATTGCCGGAATGACGTTGTTCCTTAATAACTCTAAAAATTTGGCTGTATTGAGATTACCATCAATAAAATATGGACCGATAAGCTTATTTTCAACTATTCCTAGCCATAGGTTAACTTTCCCAGTGTTTTTACTGTGAGTTAAGTTTTGTAAATGGCGGTTAGTGCTGGACCAATATCTAAGGAATAAGATTAGCATGATAATGGATAGTGGATAGATGAGGAATTATTATACATACCGAAAATTCTGGGAATTGACTTATCCATTTATTGTGAAAGTTGCTTCATCATTAAAAACTATCTTATTTAAAATGTATTTATGTTCATTCAGCATATTAAAGAATGTTTCATAAAAGATTGTTCATTTTTCTTTGTCTTCATCGATTAGTTGTTGGTGAATAGAAAATTTATATTTAAATTCTTTTAGTGTTATAAATACCGAGGTTTTAGAAACATTAAAATGTGAACCTATTTCTCGTAATGATACTATAGGGTTTTCTTCAACGTAGCATAAAATATTTAATTTCATTTCTTCGGTTAAAGCGTGATTACTTTTAGTTCTTGTTTTCCGGAATTTATTAGGCATCCCTCTGATTTAAATTTTCTAACAATTGTTTGTATGGCTCGAATCCAAGGAATAGAACTTACTGGACATTTTAGTGAAAATAAGTCTCTCATAGTTCTTAAGCTGTTACCATTCTGATACCACTATAGAATTTCTACTGTTTCGTCTTTGCTGTGCATGGTTGATACAATAAGACACTAAATAAAAACTAATTATATTTTTTAACCTTGAATTAACCTAATTGTTTTGATCACAGCATGCTTTAGTTATCTGTATAGTTGGTTGCCTACATAATAGGCGTAATTGATGCGTTCTTTTTAAAAGTTCACAAAGGCAATGTAAACTAAAAAGAAAAATTCCCTGTATAACACTTACTCTGTAACTTATCTGGGCTGCCGGTGCCAGTAACTATTATAATCAATCGAATTTCCAACAAAACAGAATTTAGAAGTACTCCGTTGGGGATTCAAGCAGAGCTTTTTGGTGGACTAAGAAAGTAGTATAACCGCTCGACTATTAAAGCAATTTCTTATTAAATTAATCATTTCCTTTGGATTAAATAACTGACCTAATGACATCATCGAGAGCGCTTGATGTAAACTAAAGTAAAATTGTTAAATATTTCATTGAAGAACAGCCGGGAAGATAATATCGGTGAATTCTATTTGTACATATTATTTCTTTATGTTCGAGTCGGCCGTGAACGCCATGTATAAACTGCTTTTACATATCATTAGTACAAGTGTTTTATTAAGTAGATTACATTAATTTTTAGTCAGGCGGATAGAATATTCATGTATAATATTATTTATTGTTAATAATACCAATTATTAATTCCCATAGTTTCATAATGTTCGTAATTATTATGATTTCAATTTGTTCTTGAATAATTACTACGTTAATTATTTTTATTTTTTAAAGAAAATGAGTTGGTACACGGAATGAGAAATTTATGATTTCTTATGATTACCTATTACCGTCAATATTGTTAAAGTACACATAAAACTTGAGTAAACGCCGATGACTGATAATGAACTGTACAGGGAGGACATAAATTGATAGCCAGCACAAAATAGTTGTGTAGTTAGTAGTTGTTTCATGGAAGAGATGATGTAAAAATCAGGGCAATTTAGGATGAATTAAAGAAAAATGTAGAAGAAAATTAAAGGATTTGTTAAATAGTATTCTACTTTTCGTGTTTGCTCTGACGGTAAAACAAATACCAAATAACTCATTAAAGTAAAATGGCGTTATTCCATCAAAGAATTATGAATTAAACCACCATCTTGTGGAGTAATGGCGGGGTACCTTAAATGTACACATAATAGAAAGATGATATCATGAACATCTAACTAATACGGACACCAATGCAGAGTTGTTTTACCGTGTTTCAAAATTTTATTGTAATCGTTTTTATTAAACAGGCGATTACGTGTTTTTACTTTCAGACTCCAAGAAATCCTTGTATCAGAGGTTGAAAGTGTAATATGAGCTGTATCAACTATGCATGAATATTACTATGAATGACCGGTGCCAAGACGGCTAGCTGGAGAGGACCAGCAGGTGACATCTAGAGCGTCCGTGACCTTCTGCTGACCACTGAAATGTCACCAGACCTACCGCTGACCCGACAAGCTGGCCATCTTGACGACAACCCATTGTAACCCAACGTTCTCGGCTTCCAGAACAAGTCGATGGAATACATCAGACGTTTTGTTCGAAAAAGCAGATGAGTTATATCGGAAAGATTTTCAGAACGAGAAACACGTTATTCAATAGATTTGCATAATTACGTGGGCGTCTCAAAAAATAATAGAACATAAATTTCAAAATCATGCAAAATTTAGCGTAGCCTCGGTGATTTCTTAATTGGGCGTAGAGTAAGTTATGGCGGCAAGACGTATCGAAACGGTTTCAATGGAACGGGTTTCCAAAATCGAACAGTTATTAATTTGCAAGAAAAGTAGGTGAAGGTGTTAATCTTAGGTGTGTGATTGAAATTCTATTATCATGTAACGTTGCTGGCTTGACTCATCAATGCGGATGGCAAAAAATTAATTCTATTTTTCTACCTGAGCTGTTAAGTAGATTGTTTTAGACAGTTTATAGAATTTATGTATAAAACCTTGAAATCGGTGATCATATGGTTCCTATATAAATCTTGGGAATTCTAGAATAAGTTCATGAACTTTCAGTATAATTTTTTTCACATATGAAATAAAAGAATATGTAAAATTAAACCTGAACACGGAAAAACCATCATTATTTTTTCATATAAAACGTTGTTTTAGTAAAAGTATTAATCTATCAGCCCTTATTACTATTATTAATTTAATTTAATAAATATGTAAAAGGTTCAACCAATATTTTGATTCCAGTTTAACATACTCGATCAATTAAATTATATAAATTAAAGTTATAGAATTTGGTTATAATGACATTTTTATATTCGATAAACGTACCATCTGTGAAACTATCAGCTGTTAATGTAGACAAGAAATGTGAATAAATTAACCATCCGTCCTGCGTAAATTCCCGAAACTTGTCCCTTATTCGAATTATAAAATATCAGCACGTAAGATTTGCTTGAAGGTAAGTATTTTCTGAGTAACACAAACTACAAGATGGGTGCGAAATAGAAGCATGGAGGGACTACCTGTACAGGATGGAACACAATAAAATAACAAACATAGCAAAAACTGAAATGCCACAAGCAAGGAGACTGCGTGGTAGACCACCAAAAAGATGGAATGATTGCTGAACATACATGTAACAGGACAATTATAAGGCAAACTTAGGAAACGCCAGGGCAATCCCCACAAGAAGAAGAACAAAAAGACATACTGGAAATCCAAAACTAATGTTTTTACTCTGGGACGAACGTTTCCTGTAAGCCGCAAACATAATTTAATAACCCATGCAAATCGGACCATTTATGCCATAAACTCGGTTCTAACTCATTTGCTCGCCACCACTTGCTTGCCTCCATTTGCTCGCCACCGATTGTTCGATTGCCAATTGCTGGTTGGGAAAGATACTCGCCAAGACTGTTGCTCGTCATCGGTTTACTGGACACCGAACTTGCTCGCCGCATTAAGTATAACTGCACCAACGCAGAAACACTAGTTTATATTTTGTTAGGCATCTTCGGATTCATAATTAAAAACATTACTATTATTTTAATTACTCTTTTGTATAGATTTTGATATTTTAAGGAAATATTCGTTTATACACCAAAAATTCAAGTAAGTTGTTATTACAAAGTGTGTATACCTAGGAGTGTGTGTAAGTGTATGATCTTTGACTATAGAAATTCCTTAGAAGAATGTAAGATTGAGAATAACCACAACATATACTAAATACCTTCAGATAATAGTTTATTTTACGAATTAAATGTTCGTCGAGCATCTGTCCGGCGAGCATTTGGCATGGCGAGCAAATCTTTGTCGAGCAAAGATACCCGCGAGCAAACGGTAGGCGAGCAAATGGTGACAAACAAATCGTAGCGAGCAAGCGGTAGCGAGCAAATCGTGGCGAGTAACAGGGCGGACACCCATAAACTCTCATTATATCCCGGTTGTAGTTTTCCCCGACTTCGCCTTTAACAAGTAGCACTGTAATGGATTAAACGCTCATTGTGTAAGTTTACTGACAAAAGCCTTTTTATATGACAAAATTTTGAATATATAAATGCAACGTACAAAATATTTTTTATAAAATAAGGTAGTTGTAAGCATACAAGCTGGGGGTCAAGATTGACAACCACAAAAGGCAGAAAACTATATAACTTAATAACTGAAAAACATTATACTCATCTATCAACCGGAGAATCCACTTATTGGCCATCGGATCCTAACAAGAACTCCGATCTTTTAGATTTCTACATATGTAAACGAATTTCTCCAACCTATATAGAGGTCATCTCGAATTATGATCTCTCCTCTGACCATATGCCTATAATCGCTACTATTAGCCCAACAATGATTACTAAACCGCCAAAGCCTAGACTAACTAACAGGAACACAAAATGGGACTTATTTCGGGACTATATGTATAACAATCTAACGCTCAACCTAAGAATAAAAACTCCTTGAACAAACTTGAAATGGCAACAAACCTCTTCACATCCATAATTCAAAACGCAGCGGGGCAAGCAACTCCATTTCCCAAAGAAAACCAGTCTCCGATTATATGTAACGTTCCCCTAGAGGTTAAAAAAATAGTCGCGGAGAAACGAAGAGCACGGAGAAAATGGCAAAGAACTCGTAACCCAGATGATCGAGCAATTTAAAACAGATTAATAAATACACTAAAGGCTAAAATCAAAGAAATAAAGAACGAGTCTTTCAGATTATATGCAGAAAATCTCAATAAACATGATTATTCCATATGGAAAGCCACAAAATACATCAATAACTCACAAGCAACCATTCCAGCGCTACGTAATAAAGTAGGAGCATGGGCGAAAACTGACCAGGAGAAGGCAGAACTGTTTGCACGACATCTCGAGAAAGTATTCCAACCACACTCCGATCAACAAGATGATGGCAATGAAGACTTTCTACATACTCCCTTGCAACTGTCGCTACCAATCGTTGCATTCAGTCCTGGTGAGATAGGACCTACTTACACAATAAAAAAGCACCGGATTTTGATTTAATAACAGCTGAAGTATTAAAGGAGCTACCCAGAAAGGGAATAACATTTCTCACTGTGATATTCAATTCAGTCTTACGATTAGTTTACTGGCCCAAGTTACTGAAGTCGCACAAATAATCCTCATTCCCAAGCCAGGTAAACCCCCTAATGAAGTAACGTCCTATCGCCCCATCACATTTTTACCTACAATCTCCAAACTCCTAGAAAAGCTTGTGTATAAACGTATAGAGGAAAATGACCTACAAAGTAGTTGGTTGCCGTCACATCAGTTTGGATTCAGGGAACACCATTCCACTATTCAGCAGTGCCACCGGATCGCACTGCAGCATTCGTTGACGCCACTCAAGTTTTCGATAAAGTCTGGCATAGAGGTCTCCTGTATAAAATCAAATTAAACTTAGCACATTAATACTATCAACTGTTTCACTCATACCTATTACATCGCTACTTTCATGTCAAGTTAATGACGAGATATCTCAAAATCCCTCCATAACATCGGAGTGCCACAAGGGAGTATACTAGGTCCCACTTGTTACATCTGATTTCCCAACTACCCGACTAACTGAAACAGGAACTTTCGCAGACGAGACTGTAATTCTAGCCACCGATGTAGATCCCATAGCTACCAGCTGTTCCCTGCACATAATAGAAGAATGGCTCAAACATAGAGAATCGTAATAAATGAACAAAAGTCTGTACAAATAACATTTAAACTAAAACGTTCCTTGTGCCCCGTGGTCTTACTCAATAATGCGATAATTCCTGAGCCATCTGAAGTGATGTATCTGGGCATGTACTTGGATTCGAAGCAGACATGGAAGAAACACATCCAGAAAAAACCTAAACTAATGGACCTAAAACAAAAACAAATGTCCTGGCTCTTAGGAACAAAATCCCCGCTGTCTTTGGAGAACAAGGTTTTAATTTATAAGGTAATTGTCAAGCCAATCTGGTCATATGGGATAGAACTATGGAGATGCTTGTACAAATCAAACGTCAATATTGTACAAGGGTTCCAGTCAAAGGTGCTAAGGATGATCGCAGATGCTCCGTGGTATGTCTCAAATAGAACTCTACACAATGATCTTAAAATCCCCTATGTAAACGAAGTCATAACTATACGATCAACTACAAATCACCAACGAATAACAGCTCACCCCGATGAGCTATTGGAATCAATCATCAGAGACCCACAACAGCGACGTCTAAAGCATAAATGGCCACAAGATCTGACAAGATGACAACTGTGCTATGTAATACTATCAAGAGATCCAAAAAAAGCTGATCCCCAGCGGGCTGTGGAATGAAAAGTCATGTCTTTTCTAGACCAAAGGAATGTTTATAATGTCAATTTCAGGTTAGGTTGTGTTAGCTGGAATTAAATAATAATGAAACGTCATTTTTAGGAGCAGAAATCGTTTATTGAGCAACAGTAAAAGAAATGAATAAACCTGAACTAATGTAATGATCACAACAAATGTTGTCTGCCTTCTTCCTCCAAACATTTCTGAACTCGTCTTCGCATACCTTCAAAAATATTTTGTAATAATTGAGGTGAGTAGTTAATTTCTTGACAGTTTTCTTCAATTCTAAGTTTCAGTTCGTTTAAATCATTAACTGGAGTTTTTAAAATGGTGTTTCTCAAATAGGGCCATAGAAAAAAGTCCAAAACAGTAATATCACAAAGAGCGAGGGGGCCAGGGTGTTGCAGTGTTCATACTAATGATTCGTTCATCAAAATATTCACGTAAAAAATTAATTGTATCTGCAGCTGCATGAGCTGTTGCGCCATCCTATTGCAGAAAACCATCCCGTAGCTCATTATCGTGAAGTTCATTTAAGAAAGGTTGCAATAATTCGTTTCTGTACCTTGCTACAGTTAGCGTGCCTTCGAAAAATATTGGCCCAACTAACCTACGACGACTCATTCCAACCCAGACTCCTATTTTCTGGAGATGAAGGGGAGCTTTAATTGTAACGTGTGGATTTTCGCTACTGCAAATCCGCATATTCTGTGAATTAGCATACCCATTAGGGTAAAACCAGGGATCGTCGGTAAAAAAGGTTAAATTTAACTGCTCATCACTGAGATTATCCAAAAACCAACGACAAAACTGAACTCTTTTTGGATAATTCTGTTCTAAAAGCTCCTAAACGGAAATAAATCGGTAAGGATGCAGAAGCAAAGCTTGTCTCAATATTCTGTGTCGTTTCAAAAAAAGATAAGTAATTATATATAGGTATATATTTGGGTTTAATTACATGTATAATACAATACATTATATAATACATTAACAACTATACAGCTGGTCGCTGCATCCCCAATCCCAGTCTCCATGCTACCCGGTCCTGCGCCATTCCTTCATCCATATCCCGGTTTACAAGCGCTCGTCGTATTCCCTCATTCCACGACTTTCGGGGCCGACCCCTTCTATTCCTCCCTGGCGGTTTCCATTCGAACACTCGCTTTGGTAATCTTGCTTCATTCATCCTAAGTACATGTCCAAACCATTTCAAACTCTTCTTTTCTATTCTGTCTACAATTGTTTCTCTTGCTTTCATTCTGTTTCTGATTTCTTCATTTCGGACTCCTTGTAGTCTTGATGTTCGGGAACTTCTGCGTAGATAGTCCATTACTACTGCTATCAGTTTACGTTTTTCTTCTTCCTTCAAACTCCACATTTCACATCCATATGTCAGAACTGTTTCCACCATTGTTTGCCCGATTCGTTTTTTATTTGTGCTACTTATGTTCTTGTCCCACCAAATACTATTTAGGGCTCCTATTACATTCCTAGCTTTTTGAATTCTGTTACGTATTTCCTGGCTACCAATTCCATCTCCATCTATTGTTACCCCTAAGTATTTAAAATTATCCACCTGTTTAATTTGTACATGGTCATCTACAAAGATTTCAAATTTCGCATCAGTGTTCACCGCAAGATACTCCGTCTTTTCTAAACTTACTTCTAACCCCCACTTCTTATACTCTATGTATAGTCGTTTTAACATAAACTCCATGTCGAAAGAATCTTGCGCTATTATGGCCTGATCATCGGCGAAACTAATTGTATAGAGGTGTGTGTCATTTATAGGTAAGCCCATTCGTTCACATGATCTTTTCCACCCTCTCAAGGCTATTTCCACATAAATATTGAACAAAATAGAAGATAGACTACACCCCTGTCTAAGGCCTTTAGTGGGGTATATTGGTTCTGACAAACATTGCCCTTGTTTGACATAGGCTATATTATTTTCATACAGTTCTTTAATGATTTTAAGTAAGTGGTCGTTAACACCAATTTCCTTCAGTGCATAAAGTAATTTCTTTCTTGGGACGCTGTCATATGCTTTTTTTAAGTCTATAAAAGTAACGTGTACCTCTTGATCTCTACTCTTTTTCTTCTCTATTAGTTGTTGCATAATAAATAAATTATCCATACATGAACGCCCTGGTGTAAATCCACTTTGATCTTCACTTATAAAGTGGCCAACTGCGATTCTCAGTCTTTTTTGGATTAGTTTTCCCCACATTCTGCTCAACACACTGGTTACGCTTAGCCCCCTATAACAGGCAGGGTCTTTTCTGTTACCTTTTTTAAAGAGCGATGAGATAACACTAATTTTCCATTCGTTTGGCGTTTTTCGTTGTGTTAAACACAAATTGAACAGGTGTGTAAGTCGCAACAATAGTATGTCTCCGCCGTGTTTAATTAGCTCCGCCGGTATATTTCCCGGACCCGGGGATCTTCCATTTTTTAGTTCTTTTATATTTGCCTTTAATTCTTCTACAGTTATCGGTTCCATTTCGTCGTCATTTAGTATCTCACCTTCATCCATCATAAATTCCTCTCTTTTCTCTACTAACAGGGATTCGTAATATTCCTTCCACTTATTAATACTAATTAATGATAGGAGTTTATCCGTGTTACCTGTTTTCATATTTTTTATTGTGTTCCAAACTTCCGTTGATCGTGATCCGCCTATGTATGTGTTTATCTGGTTGCATTTGTTTTCCCAAAATGTGTTCTTTTCTTCTCTAATCTTATTTCGTAGTTCTCTATTTTTTTGTTTATAACTTTGATTATTGTTTTCTGTTCTGTTTGTTAAAAATTTTCTATAAAGCTCATTTTTTTCCTTAATCAGTTGTTTTACATTATCCGTAAGCCAGAATGTTATCCTATTTTTATGATTTTTACGAGTGTATTGTCCAAGGGCTTCTGCAGCACTTTTATGAATAGCTCTTTTAACTTTCTCATGTTCTTCTTCTATTGATTGTGATGGTTCCATATTTTCTAGCTCCGTTGTTAATCGTCTTTGATATAAATGTTGGATACTTGGTTGTTGTAACAAATATAATTTATATTGTTTGTTGTTGATTTCAGTGACTCTATTTGTGTTTGGATGCTCATTGTTTTCCTTTTTTTTCTTATCGTGTTTCACTGTAAAAGGATAAACTATTTTGGCTACTACCAGATGATGGTCGGTTCCACAATTGGCTCCTCTTTTTACTCTCGAATCCTGTACTTGGAAGTTTGTGGTTTTCTTGGTGATCACATAATCGATAATTGACTTCTGTTGCATCGACGGTCTTTCCCAAGTAAAACGATGGCAGTCCTTATGTGCATACCATGTATTTGTAAGTCTTAAATCGTATTGGCTACAGAGCTCTACGAGTCTTTCGCCATTGTCATTCTGTACCTCATCAGCGAATTTGCCGATTACGTCACTATCATCTCGTTTTTTAACCCTTCCGTTTAAATCACCTGCCAATATAATATCTTGGGATCTTTTGGCTCTCATCATTATGTTCGAAAGTTCATCATAAAAATCCTCTTTTATAGCGTTTTCGGAGTTATCTACAGGCGCATATACTCCTACAATCATTGTTTCATAACCATATATTCTGAGTGTGACAGTCACTATTCTGTCAGATACATACTCATAGTTTTGTATAAACCGCTTAAGATCTTTTCTTATCATAATAGCCACCCCTGAGCTAGCTCGTTCATGTTTTTTTACCCCTGACCAAAAATACACGTATCTTTCCACCTCTTCATTTCCACATCCCTTCCGTTTCGTTTCAGACAGTACTATAATGTCCATTTTATACTTCTCTATTTCAGATGTTATTTCCGCCATTTTATCTGATATGCCACGAATGTTTCATGTTCCAATTCTCTTTGTCCTTTTCATTGCCAAACGTTGTCGTATTTTACATCCATCCGGTTTCCGAGGCTGAGTGCTGGTATTTTTAGCATTATATTCTTCTTTTTAAGAAGGCAGGGTGCTGGCCTACTACTTCAACCCCCATACTTGGAGGACCAGGCTTTTCTGTTAGGTTAGCTCCCTTAGTCGAAATGTTCCCGTTTTAAGGCGCCGGAATTTCGCCTTTCATCTTTCCCCGTTAGCAACAGTCTATTACGACTACAGGCAGGAGGTACGTCGTGCACGTGGGGACAAGATTTGCTGGCAGAGCTGCTAAGAAGGGTTGCAGAGGCTACTCAAGATTTACTGGGACATACCTATTCGACATCGATATGCCCCCTTGAGGCCTTACCAGCCATTCACCTCCCTGATGATAATAATGTACACGTAATACAATAGACTACCGGTTTTTCTACTTAATAGTTCTTTATGTCAATGTATTATTATTACGTAGGCTGAAAATACATTCACGATGAAAACTAGTTCCAGTTATTCCTAGCGTTCAAAATGCATTTCTTCACATTTACATAAACAACAAAATCGTTAGGTACCACATAAGCTGTTGTTTACCGGGACAGAGAAATGGTAATCTGAAGGCAAAATATCTCGACAGTACAGCAGATCAGATATCATTTTGCAACCAAAACTCTGTATTCTTGCAGCTGTATAGGATCTCATCTTATGCAAAATAATATGAGTTCCTCTGCATTAAAATAAGTTCAACAGACGCCCTTCAAGGTCTATGAAACATATATTCAATAAATGAGTACATCAAAGAAATTCTGAACATAACACAACTCGTAGAATCAGAAAAAAAATGTACAATATCTGTGGGTCCCATCACACATGGATATATATATATATATATTGCTATATAATATTGTAGAAATGTTAATTAAACATAAATACATTCATAAACTAAAATCCACGTTGGTCACGCCCATAATAAAATTAAAACTAATTATTTACCAAACGAAGAACTTAAATTTTAATTTACATCAGCATATATTCTTATACGACATCTCAGGGTTATACTAAAGATATTAATTTTCGTGGCTCCACCCATGATAGTCATATAATTATAATTATAAATTAAACAAATATAAAAAATACCTGCGGACTCATCTTTTTATTTCCAATGGTTCGGAAATGCTCTATACAGCATAGTTCCTCTAAACTGCATACGGTTGCATTATTTTGGCCTTGATGCTGGTATTTCAAATCTATGCGAAACTTGTTGTATACATGATGACCGTTAAAGATGCAATTCATCCAGCCCACAGCACAAACGTGCTGATATACAACTTAAAACACTTCAATAACCATGCAGAAATGCATACAGTACTATAGGTAAGTGAATTCACTATATTAATTAGTAAGGAATCACTTTAATTACTTTTAATTGAATTCCTTTCCAGGAACTTTTACGTAAATTAAAAAAAACACTAATACGCCTTCTTCAATTTTGCTGTTTATTTTAAATCGTAGTAGGCTAGCATTTCACCTTGAAGGGAAAGTAACATACCCTTAAATTACAGTTTAGTGAGAGGTATAATCAGAAAAAAGAAATTTTTGGAATCGATAATATGTAAACAAAATACTGGGGTGGTGCGGTCTACAGTGAGACACACTGTATATATATGTTGCGGTCAAAGACGGTAATTGGACAGTGACGATAACGGCCGGACAATGACGTGAATGTCCATTTTTCCTGGCCAATATCGCTAATGGCCGGGCATTGACGTTATGGCCCGTTGCGGGCCCCTGCAGTGACAACGCTTGTACCCCTGGCCCCCTAAAATACTATTTTGAGCTGCAACTTCTCTAAGGGAAATTTCTTTATTTTTTGGGGAATCGCTGACGTTCTCCAGTATGTGCAATATGTGCTCCACAAATTACACAACGCAAACACAACATTATTTTATCATCACTGGCCGCTGTCTAACGGGCAATGACGACATCGCCCGGACGACAATGTTAACAGTACGCTCGTATTATGAATTATCAACATTACCCAAATTACATGGACATTAACGTTAGTGGCCGGTCATTATGGATAATGTCCGACATGGCTGGGCATTATCGTCATTGACCGGCCAATAACGTCATTGGCCGGATTATCGTCTTTGTCCGTAACATATACATATGGAATCGAATCAGCAGACAAATATGCAAACTTTTTTCGCTTATTTGTCTGCGGTTCTGTTCATTCTTCTTTCAAAGAAACCACCCAAATGAACACCTATAATACAGAACTTGCCACAAGGTCATACCTAAAAGCCCACGTAAAACAATACTTAACCACCAAATGGCACAACGAATGGATGAACGTAGCAGAAAGAAAGACATACTTCAGACCCCCACTCACCCTCAAATAGATATGAAACAAGGACCTGAACAGAAAAGAAAAGACTGTGTTAACCCGCATTAAATTCGATAAAATCACCCACGATTATCTGTTTCAATGAACAGCCCAACCCACCTGTGATACACGTGAATACATCCTTACAGTGAACCATATTTTGTGCCAGTACTCCAAGTTTACAGCAGCCCGAACCAAACAGGCTAACGGATACCCTATTCAAGAAGCAGTACTTTAAATAGAAGACTTTAATTAACTATTTAACAGCGAAATTTAAATTTTTAATGCCCTATTGCATAAATCGTATAACGTGGCGCCAGAAGCACTGGCGGTTGAGACATTTCCAAATTTCTTAATAAAATGTTCAATAGATAATAAGTTGAAAAAGATATTGAAATAACCCTCGTATGTACGTCAGAAAATGAAGTATAATGAAGAGATGATAAGTTTTAAAAGGTTGCCCATATTTTTAAATTACCACATTATGATAACACGTTTAATACGATAAAGTTACACATCGATTGTGTGGATAGAGAAAATTACAGGCTTGATGAATATTGCTTATGAACCGCCAACGGATATTTTGCATCATCAAATTTCGAGTCAATATGGTATTTAAGCGTAGATAAAATACATTATAAAACCGCTGTTAAATGGCAAGCAACCGAAAGATTTTATACTTTTTTACAGCTGGTAATCACTGTACCACCTTGCAGTATAATGCTGCACTTGGCCAAAATCCCATAAGATCATATGTATATGCGATTGTTTACATTTTACCGTTAATATCTCTCTATTGATAATTTGCCTGTGAAAATTCTGCTACTTAGAAATACGTTTCTTGAATCTGCAATCTACGTACAGTGATAAATACGTTTTAGTCCAAGCTTTTGATGTTATCACATTATCAATATAAATTGACACAGAATACTTATAATTAAAAACTACATGAGCCGAAATTTTTGTAGAGGGAACAAAGAAGTAAACATTTATTACAGTTATAAATAGTATGACAACATAGAACCATTCCAGCATTTTTAAATCTTAGCGTGGGCAGGCATAATTAAATATTATAGATCGTTGGAATAAGTTGCTAAAGATATTGTCATCTAACAGGAGTGAGGTATGTTACAAAAAAACTTCACACTGGCCCCCACAGGGACAACGACAGGACAAAAGACAAAACTTTTCGTAACAGACCTGAAACATCGAATTATTACCCACGGGTAACTCACTGCAACGTTTCGGTGTGTTCACCACGGCTAACTCGTCTGCGAAACGGGTGTGGGTGAAGCTACAACAAAATTCTCAAAAGGGCGCCAAGATACTTCACCAATAGTCGTGCAGCGATTCTCATGACCTACTTTAACGGATCCAAGTAAGGATGAACTCTTACCACTAAGAATAAAACTTATGGGTCTCAACATACAAACAAGAACACAATAAAACACCAAAGTGAAGTGAATGCTGTGTATAAAGCCTCTGTATTCATCAATATAACTAAACAAAAAATTCGCAAGAACAAGTGGGTAATAACAAATAAATCAACAGGAACTGTCCTACTAATAAGGTTAATTAAAACTTTGTACACCCTGTATATCAACCATGCTAAATATAAACAGATACGTTACACATTATTCGTACACCCTGTATTAAATACCCCTACAATTTTAAGGTGAAGCCCAAATTAACAAAAATTATTTATAAAATAAATACTGTCCTGTATGACAAATACTAGGGAGCAATAAATAATCAAATTGTAAACTCAATATCTGATCCCATTTAATCAATGCCTAAAAATTCTGCTAATATCAGTAAACAAGAGTATAATCTTAATTAATTATCAAAGCGCAGTGAATAATAGGTAAAAAAATTAAACTGAGCGCACTTACTGATGGTAAGTAACCAGTCGCAAATGCATGCTAAAGTTCATAACGGTAGAAAATACCAAAAAGTTAAAATTATAACATATACACAGTATTGGCTTCCCCCCGTGGAGTTTGGTACCTGCCGAGATGGTTTTAATAGGCAACGGAGATCTGCATACATTCGCCCGAGATAAACATCACAGAACACTGGGACAAAAAATCAAACCTTGGTTGTTAGATGGGCTGATTGTCTCCAACTTCGGACGGCACGTAGGAATCGACAGCTACAGCTGAACGACATCGGCTGGTTGCTCGGAAAACGAGCCCGCGATCCTCCACACAGCGTGCGGCGGGTAACGTATTAGTTTTTGGTAAAGTGTATAATTAGTCTGGGCTAGACCCAAAGAGAATTTAGCGAAACACCAAAATATCTCGCAGACAACTGACTAAATTCTCTTATAGACGAGCATGATTTAGATAATCCACGCAGAAATTTCCAAAACTTAAATCATCTCTACACTTATGCCAACAATCACAACTTACCCGGCCAAGAAATCAAGAGGAAATCCCGTTTGTCATTCGAAGTTCAAGAAATTCCACGCACCTAATTCAAAATCCACTACAACTTCCAAAAGAATTCCCCAAAATTCCTTAAACTACAGGAACTCAAAAACGTTGAGCCAAGGTCGGCAGCAAAAGGAACTGCAGGCAACCAAACATACCCATCAAACTGCCGGGATGCTAATGCAAGATTTAAACGTAACAGGTATGTGTGCTGAATCACAAAAATGAGCGAAACAGTTCGCTTAAACATTCTCATACTCATTGTTTTCGTCAGCCCCCAACAAGCCGATGAAACGGGTTCTTCGGCTAACACAGGGAAGAAGGAGGGCTGGCGGAACATGAGAATCGGCAAAAAGGTTTTATTGATACAACGTACAAGGTAAGTCAAAATCAGTGGGCGCTATCCTTTCAAGTCACAGCTAAACGAAAATCCTCATGAAAAGGCCAAGATCCGATAACTAACGGAGTCGAACTTACCTCTTTGTGCTTCCTCCTTACCTCAGTATTCCTCACAAAATACATTCAAGAGGAAAATTCCCAAATATTTACGAAAGGAAAATTCACGAAACAACAAATCAAAGGTTACCAAACAATGGTTATAAGTATCCTAAATAAAAGTTAGTACATTTACCAAGAACATTCAGTCGAAGACCAGAGTAGGTTCTGCTTTAAATTATATACTAACGGAAAACTACTCAGGCCATCTGAACCTGTTGCTCGAGCTGCCACTGACTACAACATTTACGGTGAAATTAAAAAAAAAATGATTGCCCAGTCAATATCAACTGAATATACAACACAAATACAATTAAGTATTACATTTACTAAACAATTGCCAACAGAAGGTTTCCTAATAATACAATTACTTTTACGTTTCACAAATCAAAACACTGCGTAAACAAAGAATCACTACTTACAATCTCACTATTACATTAAATATACATGGTTTTTACCTTAATTCGACGTCGGGGTACACGAATTCAAATCGGTTGACTTTCGCTCGGTCGACATCCTCACGGAAAAGAGACGAGATAAAGAAACGGCTAGATTAACGACACAGAGTTGCTGCCACTAGTTGATGGCGTCATATTGCATCGGACTGCGCAATAAAGGTTTCATCGGAACAACGAAAAAAATGCCTAAGAAACTGAGTGTTTTAAACGCCGAAAACGATAACGAGCGGTACAGAACTTTTGCTGAAACCATATATCTACGCGGGAAGTTAAAAATGGTTATATTTATCCATATTAAACGAAAAGAGAAACCATATGATTTTCTCCTCTAGGCTATTGACTCTTGTTAACCCCACGTTAATGTGGAATTTTATTACAAAAGCAATTTGGACCCCACCCTAATTTTACCGAACACAAAAGGACGGGAAGGCCGCCGGAGCCGTTGCAAATAAAGCATGCGAACCTTACAACCATTTTTTAGCCCACGCGCTCCAATGAGAACACACCAAACAGCGACAACTCTTGGAATACCCGCAATGTGGTATTATATGCGCTGTTTACGAATTAAAGCAATGGACTGAATCTACCAAAGGTGCAAATTCGAACTCGGGAAAACCAGAACGTCACACTTGTCATTACATATTTACGAAAGTTCGGATATGATGATGGTATAAAATTAAACATTTTTAGGTATACAAATATACCACCATACTCTTAGTCTGTGTGCAACTTTTAATGACCGCCTGTAAGCCGCGACTATTGAGGCACCCTGTATTATTCCAAGTATCTAAATTTGATTTGCTGTTGTCACTGATACTGCAAAGGCGTTTTAACATTATTAAGGTCCCTTTTCATGTAAATTTCACATCTCTCCCTCATTTAATCATTACATACAAAAGAACACCAGCAGACGCTGCAAATACCGACTAGTTAACATGATTGCAGGCACATTATTATTTTCCTTGTTAGCAACTTTCTATTGGCTCCGAATACGCACGTCATTTTATCACCCATAATGATGCGTGTTTGCGATCGTTTCAAAGATCCATAATATATTCATCTTAAATAAAATAAAAAACGAAATACTCCTTTAAAATAATACAGAAACTGTTATTGAAGAAAATTGATTTTAAAATACCTTTACTTAAGTACAACGATGTTCCGCTGCCGCTTGTTTTCCTAAGACATCGTTCTAGACCGTTCCGTCCTATTTTCGCTTCTAATTATGAATATTACATCTCTACATTTTGTTTAATAAAACTTATAAAACATTTATTGAAAATTTTCTTTTACAAGGTCTTAGTTTGCTTTAAGAAATAATGAATTTAATTATTTCTAGATGGCTGAACATTATTAATGACCTCTAGTCTGCGCAATTAACTAGTAATTTAAAAACATAATTCAATATACTATCAGGGCATCTATAAAGTATCCTAACGGATGCAAGAATTCAAATAAAATATCAAAATTATAAAATTATAAAATTAAATATATTATTTGATCTGTTGCCACGGAAAAATAGATTGGTTCAATGGGTACCTGGATATGTTTTCTGTTAAGGATGTGAATGAACGAAATACGTTATTCTTGATTACTTTACTGCAAAAATCCATGCAAACATAATATAGTGACCAAATTAACCATGACAAACTCATACGTTTTGGTTATGATGCAAATACATCTCGTTTAAATCACAAAATAATATACAATTCGGTCTCTAAAACTGTTTCACAATTTATAACTATGTAGCTTATTTGTTACACAAGTGGAAAACCATATATTTCTAAATCAAGATTCATTGATATAACCAATACTACTCCTCGTTCAAAAATAAAATGTTTCCAGAATGACACTTGAATAACCTGTACCTATTTCAAAAAATTCCCAGGTTCGAAAGATGTTACGGGCCAAACTGGCTTTTTCGTCGGACCGCAGCAGGAAAGATGGAAGTGCCTTCGACTTAGCTCAGCGAAGTAGGGATTGGTTTACAAGAAACGCTTAGGGGAAGGAAATTTGACGTAGATATGTATAGGGCAAGTCAAAATTAGTGGGCGCCACCTTCCAAATCACAGCTGATTGCCGGTTCTCGTAGGCCGAGAAACCAGCAGCTTAGTGATGATCGAATTCACCTTTATTGTGCCTCATCCTGTATATAATGTTTACAAAGTTCATGCACCATAAAATACACACAAATAAAAGATATTGTGAATTTTAAGGCAAATATAACTCTATTGCTTGAAATTGGTAACACACATAGTACAAAAAAATACAATCAAAACAGTAATAACGGTAGTTGAACAAAAGTGAAGTCCAAACCAAAGAAAGGTCGCCGCCACTGGCTTACGATATTTAGTTTAGTAAACAAACAGAACTACCTACGCAGTCAACAACATTCGAGGTTACAAAGTAATTACACTTTACAATTGACAAATAATGATAACTGGCGACTGAAGGTCGCTGTATTTTATACATCAATAAAAGCCTTTAAAATTAATTAAACCCAAAGGCAAATTCACCTTAATTTCGTCAGTTGTGGAGCAGAGAGAGGGCACAATTTGGATGTTCGTGGTTCTTCCTTAAAAAAATTAATGCAAGTGCGCCCCTGGGTGTTAGATTACGAAACGGGCGATGCACACACTCACCAATGGAACTCCAACTGAGATTGCATCACCTTGCACAATTACAAAGAAATTTCTTTGGAAAACGGAGGCCTTAGATGGTTTTGCCAATCGGGAATAAAATATTCGCCACACAAACTTCCAAAGCTTTTGTCGCAGCTGCGGCACATTCAGAGGGTCAGAAAAGGCGTTCGATATTAATTCACAGAAGCGATAAGCAAATTTGCAATTAATTGCCTTCCAAGGGTTAAACCCAGCGTATTTCTTAAATCCGACACTTCTCGGTGGTTCTGTTCACCCTACGGTGATAACAGCGATACGAAACCCATGCCGTACTTTTCGTCGGCGAGATCGGAGATCTTAGCAAGCAACTGGGTCGAGAGGAGATCCTAAGTCGACTCCCAAACGAACGCAATGCAAATATGCAGCAGCTGCAAGTGTTTCCCCACATTGCAAAATATGTAGCAAAGAGATCTGGGACAAATTAACACGTTGGCTCCCTCAGGGGCAGGAAATTTGCAGCAAACGTTCACGGTCGAGCGCGTAGACATAGTATTTATCGGTATTTCTGTAGGATAACAAAAGAATTCTACTAAACTGTATTTGGGAAGTAATAAGATAGTAATCGGCTACGAAACGGCCAATAAAATAAGACTTTAATCCATAACAAGCGGCATAATCAAATGAGATATATGTATAAATTTTTACTTTTCAGTCGCCCCAGTATGTTTTATTGTTCTCATTTGTTTTGTCGTAATCTTGCGGTTTTTTCATTTCACTTCTGTATGTATCTTTCCAGTCGCTTCCTTTGGTGGAAGCTTTTCCACTTAAATTTCAACTCCCCAAGATTTTCGAGGACAAACCCGTTTTCTTCCGATGGAGTTGCATATTTATTTGGAGTTTTAATTACAAAAAATATACACGGATGTAAGTCTTTTTGCTTGCCAAATATAACATTTACCTAGTTAGAAAATGCATATATTGTCTGTACGCATGGTTTTATTCGAATTATTTAATAAACGGTACGCCCCCCATCTTCCAAAACCTATATTTATTTATTGATTAGCATGTGATTTACAGATCTTCCAACTCAGCTGAAACGAGAAATGCTTAAACAAAGAAGTGAAACAAAATATGCCTAAATGAGATGGTAGATCGACGCCACAGGGCTAGTACACTCGGCGATAGAAACTTTCTTGGGGTGCGATGACTGTAGTATAAACTCTCAAACGGTACCGATATTGCAAGCGCACAGTTCAAGGTTGGAATAAGCTCCGTCCGCATTTTAGATTACTTGCGTGTGTGAAATTCGCGGCCAGGATTTAAGGTATATTGGCCAAGCTGTATATAATTAAAAATCTGTTCTAAAAATTTTCAGCCAACACCAGCATTCTTTACTTTACTCGACTTCGAGCAAGACGAACATTGAGGTACAGGCGCGATATAGTCAGTGCAGTACAGATTTTTGTATTCAGCAAGTTTTAAATGTGTCATCTTGTTATGTTCGTTTGATTTGACCGCTTCATAGAAATTAAAGCTTTATTTTAAGTGCCGTTCTTAAGTCGTTTACTATTATTACTATTACTATTATACTATTACTATACTATTATATTACTATTATTTTATTATTTTCAAAGATTGATTTATGGGAGGTCGCTTATGCAAAGCTGCCGAAAGGTTCCCATTGTTCCACTTGCCGTGCTTGTTTAGCCTGCATATGCCGATCGATTCCTGGAATCCTACGTTGGCAGAATGGCCGGAAGTTCCATGTGTAAGAATTTTGTTCTAGAATAATTACGTTTAGGTGTGATTTTTGCAGCAGGAGGAAAGACAATCAGCACTAGCTTCTGAGGGTGAATGCACGTGATTTTGTGGAGCCAGAGTTGTATGACAGCGCCTCTGCTAAATTAATATATCGTGCTGTTTCGTGCCTTGGGCAAGAGAATGTTCGATTTGTGTCGGATTAAAAATATCAGCAGTTACTGTCTTCTCGGCCTTCCACGAGAACCTGCAATCAGCTATGATTTGGAAGTTGGCGCCCACTAATTTTGACCTACACTGTACACTAGTACATTCGATTTCCCTCCCTTAAGCGTTTCTCGTGAACCACCTCTACTCCTCTGACTTAAGCCGAAGGCCATTTTCCATCTTTCCTGTTGCAGGTCGACGAAAAAGCTCGTTTGGCCCTAACAATCTGATGACGGCCGACAACGCGCGACAGATAAATCAGTTTCTAACATGTAACCGCAGAGATTTTTTTTATTTAATTATTTGTTAACTAATTGAATTGCGATTGTGGTACGGAAAACTTTGATAACTTTAACAAATACGGCCGTACCGGCTTACTACCACCACTGACTGTATCTAATCTGAAGAGCTACGACTAAATGTAATATACGTACTATTACTCATATCAACAAAATTTGAAAGCGTGTAAATTGTTCGTAAGTAAGACCGTAAGTGTACAACGATCCGCATCTCTAAAACTACGGTAATTAAATACGCACAACAAAACTTTAGGTTAGTTAAAATCTGTTGCAGATTACAACTTCTCAGAAAATGCGCAATCAATATCGTTTACATTTCATAAGATTACAGAAAAACGTGTAAACTACAAAACCTTTTCTTTTTCATTGCCGCCTTGTGTCTGTGAAATTCGAAAATCACTACTTACTACTATTCCACATTCAAGTTGCCCAAAAATCAATTGAATTTCAGTTTCAAACCCAGAATTTTTGACATATCTAAAAATATGATCATACATAGTTGTATGTGAAACCCGCATATAGTGGTTATTTTTGAAAAAACCATAAATTATGTTTAATTTGATTTATTCTTTTATATTAAAAACAAGACAATTGTAGTTAAAATAGGAAATGGCGACGGTCTTAAAAAATAAAATCCCCTCATATTTTTGGACTAAATACTTTGAATAATTGTTTGTGAAGTCTAACGGTCTAACGGACAGTAAGGTTAAGTATCTCATATTTATTCTCTATTAGCAGACAAAATAAACATAATATCCAATTTACAGGCATGATTTATTAGTATTATTTTGCACGAAATATGAGCAGGTGATTTTGCTAAGGTGACTACTCTAATTTTTATTGTATCAGTATCTATAGCGACGTACAAAATAAATACTTCTTTACCACCTTCTCGTTTTATTTATATTGTATATAATCATACATTAATAAAACTATAACGTGTTTTGTTACCTTGAACAACAAATATCGATTCATACCTTATTAATTATAAGAATTAGACCATGAGACATTTCGGAAAAATAAATCAATAAATATTACAAATATTACAATTTACTTTCGGCTTAGACCGCATCGTCATTTAGGAACTACACCCAGCATTATCAGGTAAGGCCCGACCGGTATCTTGTCTGCCTTTACAAGTATGGCGGCGACCCCTGGGGTTTCGACGCCTACCGTCCGACGATATACAGTACCTAGCTTAAGCCGAATATACTACAATATCGCACTTTGCAGTATCGCGACAATGAAGCACTTAGGTCCTGGTGCTACCCAGCGGATTGCCGCTATTGTAAATAAAACTTACAGCTACCTTCCAGGAATTACTTCCGTGGGAAACTTCTAGCAAGGCAACTTCCACCCCCTCTACGAAGGTGGAAAGTTGAACCACCTAGGCAGACCAGGAAGAACAGCCAGTTGACTTAGCCGGCTCTTGAGGGTCACTTCTATATTTAACTTGTAAATTATCACGTGTACTTTCAACTGTAAATTTATATAAATAAATTAGGTTAATACTTACTGACTATTTATCTATAGTGCAAGTAATAACCAAACAAACATTTGCTGTAGAAGTTTGAGCAATATTTGTTGTTAGGCCCTGCCTGCATAAACAGGGCCATGTGCTTAGATTATTTAAACCTTGGGGCAGACAAGGATTTGATCTTAATTTATTTTGTTTGCCAGGACAATAATACTTAATCGGCTTGTGCCTGTTAGCTGTTTGTGAACCGATACAAACTAACGTTTCACAAGACATTTCAGCTTACATCTTCAGAGTGAATAGAACATTGAATTCAAATCTGGGAAGCGGAGGTATTTGAACCTCTTTGAGCCAGTCGGGTAGAGCGACGGAGTTCTGGTTGTCTGTCACCGTTGGGCAAAGACGAATTCGGTGGTGCGTGATCGTGAGATCGATGTAGCATAGGAGTCCTTAGGGGATAAACCACTGGAGTCCAAGCTTTACTGAGTCTAAAAACATCATCCCTGTTTATGTTGTTATGTTGTTTCTCAATTTCAATTGCTTCACGTATGATACGAAGGAAGTAATGAGGTACTCTGGCGAGTACCCGAACAATATCAAAGTCCACATTATGCCCGGTTGAACCAATATATTCGCCATCGCAGATTTTGTGATGCGTTTGTGTTTGCAATTACCTTTGTGCTCTCGCAATCTTAACTCAGTGGAACAACCAGTTTGTCCGTGTAGTTTGAGCCACAAGAGCAGGGGATGTTGTAGATCCCTGCTGATTTTAAACTTGATATATGTTCTTTACGGATCTCAAACCGTTTCCCAAGGTTTCATAGTCCTGAAGACTGTCTTTATGCTGTACCATCTAAGAACATGACCAATCTTATCAGTAGTGCCTTTACTGTAAGGTAGAAAATCTAAGCTTCAGGACCCCAAATAATCTGAGCACACGGCCCTGTTTAAGCAGGCAGGGCTTACGAACAAACATTGCTCAAACTTCTAGAGCAAATGCTTGTAAAGGCAGGCAAGCTACAGGTTACCTGATAATGCTGGATGTAGTTCCCAAATGACGACGCGGTCTAAACCAAAAGTAAATTGTAATATTGACTGAAATAAGTATTGTTTACAATACTATTTACCATTTTGACAAGCCTCCTGACATTAACTTAAAAATCAAATTTCATTATTTAATCGACGTAACATTAATTATAACTCCATATCTGCGAGCACTCTAGAAGCATTTTTCAGTTAGAACTCCCATTTCATGCATTGTAAATATGCCCAATGTTCTAAAACTTCACGCAGCATATCTATTTAATTCCAAAAATATAAAAGTCAGCTTTATCTATCCTTAAAATGACCATTGATGACTTTGAAGTAACACTATCCTGTTATGAATGCCAAAGTGAAATTATTAAAATAATACCATAAAATTACCTTTAAATATATAAATATGCAAGTTTATAAGGTTATATTTAGATTTGTAAAAACGTGGAACGTGTAATGAACGAACGAAAATTTGCCGTGAAATTAGTTAGAAACCTTACGTCTGAGGGTTTTGTCGTGGTTTTGCTGACAGGGAAGCTGGAAACGCTGTTGCTCGTCATTATGAAGTACCTAAAACACTTTCACTTAATGCTAGTTCGAATTAATTGACTATAATTCTAGCGTATAGCAGTTCATTTAACAAAGGTGTCTGTTAAAATGATACTAATTAGACAATTAAGTGAAATAAGTTCCGTTCGTACATGACAGCCTACTCATAGGCCCAAGAATCTGTAAATTAATTCGCTATCCCACCCACCTATGTCAAAATTGTCGTTACCACAAATCCAAGTTGAGGGACTACTAAATGGTTCAAAATGAGCTACAATAAACGTTTACATTGCCAACGTAGTAACTACGTTAATAGCCGACTTTCTCACTTGAGGGTTTTCTATATAGTAGACGACATATCCAAGGGTGAAATAAGGTGAAAATATATTCGATTAAATAATAAGAACCGATGATAAAAAATTGCCAAAAGTAATGCAAAAATATAATGAAATCAATCTACATTTATGATACGTGTGGACTTAATTTAGTAAAATGATTTTACCTTATTACAAACTATCATCCTTTAAGAATAGTTCAAGTAGTCGGTCCTAATGTTGTGGTGGTGTAAAAGATTACATTTAATTATTGATTTTCAAGTCGCTTTAGGATCCTCTTAATAAAATCGAAAACTCTTATTATCAAATATAGAAGTTATTATATATTGTGTTTGCACTTATTAGGCCTACACAGTTTTAACGCAGAAAATACACTTAACGGTAAATGTAAAAATTTTTGTATATCGACATGGCTACGATCGTTCATAAACAAAGCAACCTCTACAGCCGACAAATTCCTGGTACGGAATCTTATTTACATCAAATTTTTTATGTCATAATAATGTTGATGCAGTATCAATAAAATTATATTAGTTAACGAAATAATTTATAATAATTATTAACAATTTCAAACTGCATTTGCAGTTGCAATTAAGTTAAAAAGCACTGTTCGCAATGGCCTCATTGTGATGTTCAGATTTAACTACGTTTAAATAATTTACCAGCAAATGCGTCTTAACAATCTCATAAACACATAGGGAAAACGTTCTAGAAACTTTAGATCCGTAACGAAACTTAACCTTAATAAATGTCAGCAAATATCAGAAGCAAGTAAAAATAGGATGTAGAACTATTGCCTGTAACAATGATTAGTAGTAACTAAAATTTATACAACACAGCGGTGTAAGTAGGGAATTTTAGTGCTTAGTACTGTTGTGCGGGTCGGGTCGTCTGGGGTTGTTATGTTTCCGTTGTTATGTTTTTATATGTAAATAGTTACCGTTTATTTTTATCAAAAGCAAAACATTGATCTCTCCAATTGTGTATTTTAATTATACGTTATTTGGTGTTAGGACCATCTGATAAGTCCTAGCACCATATTTGGTGGCCCCGTCTGAAACATCCAACATCCTGCTTGTCCTGCTTGCTGCCATTGTGTGTCGTGTCGTCGTCTGGGCTGTTGGATTATCTTCGTGATTCTACGATTTTCTCTATTACTCAGATAAGTCCTTTTTTATTATTTATTAATCGCTTGTATAATGGTTTTTCCAGAATTTGATACTGATATTCGTTTATATTTTATTGTTGAGGATAGTTTTTTTCGAAAAAAAATATTACGTCGCAATCTGACAAATTTGACAAATTAGTGATTCATTTACCATCAGAAGTGAAAGCCAAAGTTAGACAATCTATTTTGGAACCTCATCGAACTGCACCTTATGATTCATTAAAAACTCAAATTCTTGAACATTATACACCATCCCCGACTCTTCAGGTGTCTTCCCTTTTACATTCTATAAAATTTGCAGGAAGTTGTCAAAATTTATTTTACGAAATTACTCGTTCCGCGGAAGGTTTGATTATTAATGATTTTTTACGTGAACTTTTTATATCTAAACTTCCCGCAGATTTGCAAGTGCACGCTTTAAATTTTAAAACACTTTCTCTTAAAGCATTGGCGGACCATTTAGATATTCTATATTCTGTTCTTCAAACAAATTCGCGATCTCATATCAATTGTTCTACTTCTTCCACTAACATACCTCCTTTGTCATCAAAATCTTTTACACCTTTTCAGTCAATGCGATCTCATGATCATGTTAGTACTCGAGGAGCACCTTTTCCTATTTCCAAACAGTGGAATAGGACCGGCAATGATTCTTTGCTTCCATCTGAAAATATAGTGTGTAAATATCATTATAATTTTGGAATTCGTGCGCGTAATTGCATGGGTAATCCTTGTCCGTTTTCAAAAAACTAGCTTGCGGGCGGCAGCCACTTGTCTCTGTCGCCTCTAATCTTCCTACTGGTGTTCTTTTAACAGTTCAAGATGCTACTGGCATTGTGTTTTTGGTGGACACTGGTTCTTCTTATAGTTTGTTGCCGTTGCAGTTTAAGAATTCCACGTTTCGGCCGCATTCACTTTCTCTTATTGCAGCAAATAATACTATGATTGATACGGAAGGAGTTGTTTTTCTAAATTTAAAATTTGGTTTTCTTAATAACCGCATGATTTTCTGGCCTTTTATTTTGGCAAATGTAACGATTCCTATTTTAGGAATTAATTTTATCCAGCATTTTAAGTTGTTAGTGGATCCGGTTTCGAGAACTTTGTTGCCTCGTCTTTCTGATAATCAAGCCCTTCCTCTTGAATCAGTTCCGAGTGCAGCCGTTCCTCTTCACGCTAATTCACTTTCACCTTTGCAACCTCGCGTATCTTTACCGCTTTCTTCTGTTTCGCCCTCCTCTTGTGATAATTGTGTTCTTCCTATAAAGAAGCTATTTTCACATAGAGATAGTAATGTTTTTCGCAAGGATTCCGTGCCTCCTCGCACAACTCTTCCTTCTCCATCTAAATCTACTTATTCTTCCAAACTTTCTCCACAACATTCTCATGTTCTTCAAATCAATGTTTCGTCTCATGAGTCTTCACATGTTCAGGCTCTTCTTGCCGAATTTCCCAATATAACCAAAGATTTTGATATCACCAAACCAATTCTTCACAACACTTTTCATAGAATCATTACAACAGGTTCTCCTATTGCTTCTAAACCACGTCGACTTAACCCTAATCAGCTCAATTTTCTAGAAGGTCATCTTCAAGAGCTGTTGGACCAAGGTATCATCGAGCGCTCTGACAGCCCATGGGCGACGCCGATCCACATGGTAGCGAAGCCGGATGGATCTTGGCGAGTTGCTGGCGATTATCGACGCTTAAATGCTGTTACGGTTCCGGATACCTTCCCGATTCCCTTTCTTCAAGACTTCACTGCAAAGATAGCAGGCTCCGTGATCTTCAGTAAATTGGATTTGAAGAAAGCTTACTTCCAAATTCCCATTGCTGCTGAGGACGTACCCAAGACAGCTATTACAACACCTCTTGGAGCCTTCCATTATCTCCGTTTAAATTTTGGTTTGCGGAATGCCCCGAGTTCCTGGTCCCGTTTCATTTCCCAAGTCTTGGCAAAGCTAAGTTTTATTTTTTTTATTTAGACGACATTTGAGTCTTTAGTAAAAACAATACAGAACATTTCAAACACCTTAAGCTTCTTTTCGAACGACTAAACAAATTTGGGTTACTTCTTAATTTAGATAAATGTGTTTTTGCTGTATCCGAATTAGACTTTTTAAGGCATCATGTTACCAGTGCCGGAATTTCGCCCTAATTTTCTAAGGTGCAGGTAATTAAAGAATTTCCTGTTCCTACGGATCAGAAAAAACTTCGAAATTTCATTGGTTTGATTAGTTATTATCATAAATTTATTCCACATTGTGCGGATTTATTAGCTCCCTTGAATGCTTTGGTAATTCCTGGTAAAGCATCCACTAAACCTGTTACTTTCAACACTGTTCAATTAAACGCTGTTATGGCAGCTAAAGATGAATTAGCCAAGTTTACACTGCTCGCTCACCCTATTTCAGGTGCTGAAATCAGTATTGCTGCCGATAGCTCTTCAACTATCATTGGAGGTGTTTTACAGCAACTTGAAGATGGTGTTTGGAAACCTTTAGCGTTTTGCAGTAGGAAGCTGACTCCTGCTGAACAAAAATGCAGTATTTTCTCGCGTGAATTGTTAGCTGTTTATTTTGCTGTAAAAAAATTTAGATGAGTTAGCTGCAGCGCAAATAAATGATCCAGAACTTCTTACTTTGCGTCAACAACCAAACATTCGTTTTGAATTATCACAAACGGTTCGCGGTACGAAAATTTGGGTTGATCGTAGCCATGGTAGATTACGTCCATTTGTTCCAGCTCAATTTCGCTTTGCTATTTTTCAACAATTACATGGTTTAGCGCATCCAGGCATTAAAGCTTCTCAGAAATTGCTCTGTCAACGCTTTCTTTGGTCAAACATGCAAACGGATGTCAAAAAATGGGTTATGTCTTGTGACAGTTGTCAACGGAACAAAATTTCACGGCACACTCGTGGTTCATTGCAGCCCATTACTGAACACACTTACACACATCTTTTGTAGTGTTCGTACACGTTATTATTTCCCTTTTGCTATATATACACCTTTTTGTTTCTTTTTCTGTTTGCAGACGCTTGCACCTCTCGCCGTTCCTGTGTTTTGGTTTCCAGTTTAGTTTTAACTAGGTTAAGAATTTGTTATATTATTATTCATTATTGTATTCCTTTAAGTTTGTATTAATTAATCTTGACTATGTTATTTTTTAAGAATTTTTTGAAAATATTTCTTTTTTTTCGCATAAAGGGTTTTTTAACTACCACAATCGTTCCAAATTTTTGATTACCTCTATAATGTGGGTGAAAATTTTGTTTCGAACACGTGATTGTGGAAGTTTTCCCTTTTACATGCGCGTTTTTTTCTTTTTTTGAGAGAGAGGGGGGGTAAATGTTGTGCGGGTCGGGTCGTCTGGGGTTGTTATGTTTCCGTTGTTATGTATTTTATGTAAATAGTTACCGATTATTTTTATCAAAAGCTCAACATTAAAAATTGATCTCTCCAATTGTGTATTTTAATTATACGTTATTTGGTGTTAGGACCATCTGATAAGTCCTAGCACCATAGTACACAGATGTCATGTACAAATCATTTTATTATAAGTTTTCGAAAAAAAAAATTTTGATGGCTAATATACATCATTGTGTTACGCCACTGGTGAATCTTGTGGCCCGCAGGTTTTGATGACGTACATGTATTTCTCTATTTGGGTTTACTCTAACAACATATCCAATGAAGTAGTTGTGTCATGGGGTACCATAAGGGAACATCCTCGGTCCTCTTTTGTTCTGCATATTCGCTTCTGATTTGATATCTCACATCACATCTCAATCTCCATCTTTACGCTGATGACACACAACTTTATCTTTCTTGTGACCCGGATCGTATTAATCAATCAATTGATTATATTAACAACAATCTAGAAAGTATCTCCACTTGATCGAAGAAAAATGGACTGACTCTAAATCCCACGAAATCAAAAGCTATGTGTTGTGGTACCAAATCAATGTGCAAAAAAGCCCTTTCTTTGCGTTATAAAAGCATAGTGATTGATGAAAACGTTATCTCGCTGAAAAATAAAGTGAAAAATCTGGATGTAAGGCTTGACTGTAATTTATCCTTTGAATGGCATGTTAATCAAAAACGTGGCCTGTGCTATGCTAAATTCTCCTATTTATATAAGTTCAAAAGTATACTACCTGCCATAGTTAAGTGGAATTTAGTTAACAGCCTGCTTTTAAGTAATATAAATTACTGCTGTAATGTATATTATCCCTATTTAACAGTTAAATGTAAGCATAAACTTCAAGTTCTACAAAATTCTTGCCTACGTTTCTCTTATAATATTAGTAATCGAGTACATATCACCCGTTATTACAACACCTTGCGCCTTTTAAAAATAGAGCATCGATTTTATGTATTACATGCATCTGCACTGTATAATATTGTAAACTTTGCAACCCCTGTTTATCTGTTTACTCTGTTAAAAACACGTAAGCAAGTACTTACTAGAAGCCTAAGACATGTAATCCAGTATTGTATACCTTTTCACACCACTTCTAGATTTAAGTGCTGTTATGAGAATGTAGGAAGTTGGATGCTTAATGGTCATTGATCTGTTTAAAAACTTAACTAATGTTAACGTATGCAAGAATAAGTTTAAAAATAACCTGCTGTTAATCCAGCGCTTATAATACTTGTTTCACTTCTATTTTGTCTTTTGTTTTATTTTTTTTTTAATTAATTATATGTATATTATAGGAAGTTTGTTTGGTATTGATAGCTTCTGTTTTGTCATTAGGGTAGGGTTGAAAACCGGATTGTCCGATACCCTTACCTTTTAAATGAGAATTGATGACTATTTATGTATATCTTTGATTTTTGAAATTCTTATTTAATAAACATGACATTATTATTATTATGAGTAGCAGTTATTTGATTCAACTTAACTCCATCTAAATTGGTTGCTCAGCTACAATATTCCAGTATTCTTACAGCACCGCTGCTATCTCGAGATGTATAATAATATAATACAATCTGAGAAGCCAAGCCTGTGATTAAATCTGCCCTTCACTGAACGTTTTCGGGCTAACAAAAAGTTTAAACTGATACAAATTAACAAGAAGGACTACATAAAAATCACATTATCGAAACAGAAACTATTTAATAGATTCGCTGATACAAGAATTGCAAAAATTGTTCAGATGTGTTTTTTTAATACGGCCACTTGTCCGTTTGACTGTTCGAACTTGCCATGTTATCATACATAAATGCGATACAACTACTCAACTACTCCTAGGCTTCTGTCGGCTTGGGAAAAACATGGTCTTAATGCGCCAATCCCAGAGTCCTCTCTAGCCCGTAGGGTTAAATTGTCCTGGAAAACCGCGTCCTAGGTGTCGCTCAATCAAAAATACAAAAAACAATACTATTAAAACCACATAATAATAGTATGACACACAAATGAACAATAATTACTTCAGTTACTTGATTTGCATAAACTAGCAAGATTAACAAAAATGATTGTAGTAATTTTATTTTCGTTAGAATATTTTATTATACTGTCACTACATAAAACTTGATGCATCTTTAAGACATAAATTGGTTCACAATCTTTAAGTTGTACGATATATTTATTAATTAATTAATGAAGCACATTGTCAGAGTAATCGGTGTGAAAATCGTCCGAATCAAAATCATCCTCTACACATTCCTCACTGGCAACAAAACATACTTGTTTTCTTCTTCTTATTCTTCGGCATGGCATGTTAAACAATAGACATAGAATGTCTTGGGACAATTGACAAGCCCGATCTTGAATATCCAGGAAAAAGTAATAAAGCCCGCATTCGCTGCGATGCCAACAATTTTAAGAAACAAATAATAACATACTATTAAAACAAGAATATGATTTTCTTACGTTATTAGACAGAAGTTCAAAACCCTTGTGACATGACTTATGCAGATGAAGAAAAATATGCTTAATAAATAGCTAGCAAGCCAAGATGTTCCTGGTGATTTTAAAAATGCTAAGGCACTGCATAGGTTATAATTGAGTCCTAGTAATCGGAACAAAGTTGTAATCGTGTATGGTATTCGATGCAGTATGGACAAAAAACCTACTTCTAGTGGAAACCAGATGTTATTTACAGTAAACTCCATCAAAATCATAACAATCGAAAACTGGAAATTAAAAATTAAAGTCACTCTTAAAGTAAATCTGAAGGGACGCAGAATACAATGATTGATTCAAATTGTTATAAGTTTTTTTTGTAGTGATTGAATATTGAAATTTTAATCACTCACCTCAATTATTAAATGCGCCCACGAGCACAATTTTCTAAATCGAAGTGGTATAATGCATACATCAGTCAGGAGAAAAACTACTGAAAGTAGAAATATAACATAGGATAGATATGGTAAGCATTCGTAATGCTTTGGACGCGTGAATATGTATAAACCGCAACAATTTAGTAAGAAAGCCAAAAATAAGGGGGCAATATTCGTCATTTTAAAACATCTCGAAGTCTGTCATGTCAGATTTTGACAGACCCGTTTTCCACAACCTACATTGCTTAGCAAGCTAAACAGGAAGATTTTTTCGGCGATGAAGTTTTTTCATGTAGATTATGGATGCCAATAATGAAGTGAAAAGGAAGAGAAATTTCTCGGAATTCACCTTGTAGACATATTTAGACTAAGATGATCGTGCAGCATCCGTCTAACAAAAAAGTATCTTCTTTAAAATTAATCTATAATTGATTTCTCAAAGAGACTGGTTTCACTAATCGAGCAGGTCGTGGAACTGGGATATTCATAACAACTTCTAATAAATACGTTTGACACAACAAAATGTCAATTCTTTTACAATGTAAATTTTATGTAGTAAAGAAATTTTAGTCTGATTTTGGAATCGGTGGCGGTGTAGTGGATTTTATGAAGAAGTTTTAAAGAAATTTATCGGTGTTGTACAAAAATGTTCCAATATCGTAAACCAAAAAAATGTATGCCTTGCGAGGTAACGAGCGATCAAACTATCCAACCGTTCTCTTGTAATTTCCTCTTCTTAGGTGACTAACGGAAAGATATTGAAGAAAATGGGCTACACGATAGGGAAGAAAATTGGCGAAGGCACATACAGCAGAGTTTGCATAGCTACGCGCAATTTTGAGGACGTGCAAAATAAATTCGCTTGCAAAATTATTAACAAAAGAATTGCTGGCGGGGAATTCATTAAGCGATTTTTACCACGCGAATTAAAGTAAGGGGGGGCCCTTACTTTAATTCGGAAGGGGTTCCGATTAAATTATTTATTTAGAATAAATTGTTTTGCAGGATTGTTACAATGATTGACCATCCGAACATCGTTACAGTTTCGAACATTATTGAAATTAACGACATTATTTATATGTTTATGGATTATTGTCGAAATGGCGATTTATTAGAATATATTCGTACTACAGGACCATTAGTGGAAAACAAAGCTAAACATTATTTTAGGTAAGAATGTTATTCAGTTTGGAAAAAACATTGTTTGATGCGATATTTGACCAGTTCTATTTTGAACTACCTACCTAAAAGGTTCGCCACCCGCTTATATGAGTGCTACGAGCCCTTTTTAGACCATTTTAACCTTTGAGATGGGTAGTTCCATTTGGTTTAATGATTACCATCGGTTTTGGCATGGCAACCAAAATGATGACTTTAAGTAATTTCCGTAGTATGGTAACTCACATAATAATCAATATATGGATTAATCACACATCCGTGAGGTGTTCGGGCAAAGTATTTCTAACTGAGTGCTGTTTTACGTGCACTTTCAGCTCTCTGCTGTGCAAGGAATGATAAGCAAAGTTGCAAAATTGCACAAATCACTTGTGCATTTTGAAATTTAAATGATAAATAACGTTCCTACTATTTGGAGGGTATTTCAATACCAACGTTGATATTGTTTTGGAAAACGTACTGTATCTGATGACTGGTGTCCCCAATTATGTACAGCAGTTCGTGTGAGCAAGGGAATGTAGAATTCTGTGGTCAAAGACACACTCCTCACTACTTCGTTTCGTATCGTGATGTTCTACCCTTCATGGCCACTCTTCTTCATGAAATGATAATACTACACACCTACACCTACATGTATGGGCTTGAACAGCTTCGACCCACAGGACCTCTTGTAAGAAGACCTGCCGAAGGTAAATCTACGCCTTAACTGACCGGGGTTACTTTAACAAACGTCCTACCACGCTGTGCATTATAATCAATGTTCTTTGTTGGAAGTGACGTAAAAATTTGGATGGATATATCATCATTCCACCAGATATTTATGCGAGGGTGGGAAATCAACCTATTCCATACGACCGGGTAAACAGAAGACATAAAGAAGGGACATTAAGTAACAACCGACAAAGGTTTTCCGAATTGTACATAGTGAACCATTTGCTAATGGCGAATATGGTATTTCAACATAAAAATATACTCGATTAGACACAAGAAGAACCTACAAGGTAAGAAAAATCTATAACAGACTATGTAATAATACAGAAAAAGTGAGGAAATCGATAAGGGATGATAGGGTCAGGAGAGGTTTGGAAACTAGGAGTAACTACTCGTGGTACTGGCCATAATGGAAAAAAATCAGAACTGGAATGAACAAATCTCTATGATATGAGGAACCTTAAGGCCAGGGAAACAAATACGGGGGCATCGCCCAAAATAAAAATAAAAACGTAAATTATCTACCAAGGCAGGATGAGAGAAGAAATAGAAAAGGCTGAGAATATGGAAGGAACAGACAACTTGAACAATGTGTGGGAATTTCTGTAAAATGCAATGCTGTTATCAGCAAATTATGGTACGACGAAATTGGTGAAGGAATCAAATGGAAATCAAGGTGGACGGAAGGTGTTAAGTAAGAACTATCAAAGAACAATAGTGTCCGGACAAGAAAATAAGCAAAGAAGATGCTGCTATATGGAATATATGATGCAAAGAACGAAATCAAAAGAAGCAGTGATACAGGCGAAACGAGGAGTATGAGAACAATTTGGTCCAAAATTAGAAGACAAGAGAACAAATCAGAAACTGCTTTATAGAGTACTGAAGAGCCACACCAAGGAAAAACCATTAGAATGCATTAAGACACACCTGGAAGAAAAATAAGGAGTCAGTTACCAATGAAGTTGGCACAATAGAAAGATGGAAAGGGTATTTTGAAAAGCTCATGGCACTATGGTAGTATCCACCAATCCAATAGAGCACGAAAGGGAAGCAGAGGGACACAAAGAACTAAAGGAAGCAATAGGAAAATTGAAATTAGGGAAAGCTGCCGGCGATGGTGAAATATTTAGGCAGTTATTACGCTGGCATGAAGAGGGAAGAAAATCTCCAAAGGCTGAGAAATGGCAGCGATAGACCCAAATAAAAAAAGAGAGAGACAACAGACATGTGATTATCGACGTAATAAAGAGTTTTCATAGCAACATGACCAATCGTTTTAAGTCTAATTTTACTACTTTTAGCTAATATATTTCCTAAGCAAAATTCTATTCACCGACGAATGCACGTTTCCAATAAATGGTCGACACAATCCATCAGTCTGTCGTGTCTGGTAGCGAAATAATCCTCACAAGCATTATAGTTACTGATCTCAATATCCACAAAAGTTGAATGTGTGGAGTGGAATCTTTTTCTTCTTCGTGTGTCCTATCCGCTCAGCGGACGTTGGCCATCATCATAGGGATCGAGACTTTGTTCGTAGCCGCTCGGTAGAGTTCATTGGACGTTTTGCCATACTACTGGCGTAGGTTCTTTCGCCAGGGTATTCTTCGTCTACCATGTCCTCTTTTACTGTTTATTTTCCTTTGAATGATTAGTTGGAGTATGGCATATTTTTCATTACGCATGATGTGCCATAGATAAGTGTCCAGGCGTCCACATCGTACAGGAAAACTGAATACACGTAGCACCTAACTATTCTCATACGTAGCGGTAGACTCAGGGTACTACTAGAAAAAGCATCGCGCATTTTTAAGAATATTGTTCTTGCTTTCTGTATTCTTTGCTTTATCTCCCTGCTATGGTCCTATTGATAATTTCTAAGCATCCCAGGTAGGTAAAGCTTTCCACTCTTTCCACAACAACATTGTTCGCATACAGTCTTGTAGTGGAATATTGGGTGATAACATTATTGGACCATTTTTATCGAGGGGAACTTAAATGGTCTAAAATATCCTGATATGCTGCTAAACGAAATCGTTCCTGCTTTGCGTCAAGTTCCAAGGATCAGACTGGATGAAATTTGGTGCCAACAAGATAGTTGCCCTGCCCACAATACGTTAGCTTTACGGGAATACTTAGCAAATACATTTCCTAATCGTGTAATTGGATAAGTAAGCGCAATTTCTTGGCCACCTAGATCCCCGGACTTGTCACCTCAAGATTTCTTCGCATGGACTTACATTACTTACTTAAGTCGAAAATTTATGTATTTGAAGAAGACAGAGCTACAATGCTGATCGAACAACGAATTAAAATTCAGGATGCATTTGCAACTATCACCCCACAAATGCTTACTAATGTGAGAACCGAATTTTACAATCGCTTGGGCTACTGCTTGGCAGAGGGGGGAAATTTATTCGAACATTTATTGTAAATAATATCTTGCTTCAGTTAAGTTCTTGGAAGTGCTAGTGTTGATTATTTAGTTGACTTTATCTTAAAAATGTTGTTTCCTTTATCCATTATTAGTTTATTTTATTTTATTCGCTTATACCAAGGCTTAATATCCAACGTTTTCGTCACTTCTTTATTAATTTTTGGAAAGCTATAGTAATAGGTATTCCTAATGCAAAACGAAAAATACTTTCGTGCTTGCATGCTGTTAAGTTAAATTATATTCACGATAAATCTAGTGTATTGAATACGTTAAATTTTGAAGCACACAGTCATTTACTGATTTATTTAGATATTAAAAGGAACTCATATCTAGAGTCTTTGGATATGCATATAATCACGATTTCGTTGTTAATAAAAATATCCTACATTTATCAAGGTGCATCGCGTGAACTTTAAATTGTTTTCGCATGTGCTATGTTCGCACTTGAAACCGCCGATCAGTATTCGAAAGACCACCCATAAATTTCTAAAATTATTCAAAACAAGTACAATGAAAGTAATATATAAAGCAAGAAAAAACACTTTCAACCCCTTACTCAACGCACAAGATAGAACTAACGATTTGTTAAAAAAAACAGGTATTTACAAATTAAACTGTTCACGGTCTGATTCTGTACAAATAGGCCAGACAATTAGATGTGTTGATACCAGATACAAAGAACATATACGCTCATACAAATACAAATACCCAGAAAAATCTAACTACGCTAAACACCTATTAGAACACAATTATGCATTGACATCAAATAATATAATAATATTTTTACACTTCTATGATGATGAACGTAAATTGGATATACTTCGGGCGTTTCAAATTCACAAACACACTTTAACAAATACATTTTTAACGAATGAGAAAATTGAGCTCATAAATACCCCGCTTTTTGGAAGTTTTGGAGAAGAAGACCTGATTCAAGTCCGAAATCAAGATCCAGTGTGCTGTTAGCCTAGCTACAAATGTTTACAATATTAAATACTTGTAAAATGTCGAAATACGGATAAAGCAGAAAAAGTAAATAAAAGCTGTTGAAATTGAGAATATTATTATTATTAAAATATAGGAAACATACAGTTGAAGGAACTTGTAAACAGGGAAGGAATAAAATAAGGGGGAATATTGAGCCCACTACTGTTCTTGGCTGTAATGCGCGATGTAGTGAAGAAGACAAAAAAGTTTCAGATTAGTTACAGAAAATTATTCGTTTTCATAGAAGTACTCGCATTCGCGGACAACCTCGAGTTAACTGCAAGAACTGAAGCAGTACGTCATGAATATCTGGAAGGAGGTACTAGAAAAGAGCGATGGAAGTAAATCTAAACAAGACGAAAGTTCTGGCAGTAGCGAATGTATGGTAATGTCGGCATTAAGTTTCCAGAACCTAAGCACATTCCAAGAACTCAGTCAGAACATTTCTTAGAACGTCTATTTCAGTGCAGCTTCGTAATTGACCAGATGGGCTACAAAAAACTGAAATAACGCCCTCTGTACCAGTACTAGAATAGAATAGAACGCAATATAATCATATAATGGAATGGAATAAAATAGAATAAAATTAAATGAAATAGAAAAGAGTTGGGCAGATGAAATCGAGACCCTCTGCAGATCGTTATTATTTCATGGAATGTTAGTGATATAATAAATAACTTTGGAACGTTTTAATCTTTAACACCGCATATAAAGAAATGCCAAAAATTGTATTTGAGACGTTACGTTATGTATGAATGAGTACATATTTTGTGTTCCAAAATAAAAAAAAAACGTAGTACTTAACAGAACCATACTCTGGTAACTCTTCAATAATTGTAGCAAACGTTATAAATTGTAAGGTTAAATGAAACAAATCGTTTTGTTTACTTTAATAGTATTATTCTTTAATTGTTTTGAATTTCTAGTTTGCTGTTTATCTTAGGCTAAAGTTTCCTTATACAGGTATCTTGACTCCTATTTATTTTCTTTATAGTAGTTCGTACAGGTTTTGAACATTATTTTTCCGTTTCGTACATGGTCTTCCTTTTTGCTTATGTCCAGCACTCTTGGTAATCCTGTCATAACCATTCCACTAATATTATTGCAGTTGTGCTTCTTCTATTACTGTATGAACAAGTTTGGTGTCTGAATTTCTTCTAATATATTACGTACGTATCCTATCAAGCCAATTTTGTTTTGAATTTTCCTTAGCAGTCTTATCTTTCGGTCTTATAACTGTGGCTCTTATTCCTATGGAGTCTACACACCACGTTTTGAAACTGTGTTGGTATCGATATGGTTTTATATACGGCAAGCTTTCGCCTTATTATAGTTATTTTTTTATCTAACATCAACTGCTTTCCTGTTTATTGTTTATCTAGTATCTCACATAACTTGATGAGAGCTATGGGAATATAATATGGAAAGCACTGACTTGACTTAAAGACCAGGCGATTAGAAATCACCATATGATTTAGGTCACTTCGTTGCTTTCCTCTTGCATGTAATCTATCAACACTGAAGATGACTTATGGTCGAAAAGGTAGCTGCATTTCTTTCTTCGGTTTTATGAGAATTAAAGGGTTTTTTCAATTCGATTTTGTAATTTCACGCTTAAAATGATGAAACCGTGAAGTAAGAAACTTGTTATAGTTTGTATTTGTCTATGTGACTTTCTTAGGGTTTGTCTTCTCTTCAGATTATTTATATTTTAATATTATTTTTGTTTTCTTTATTTTTGCTCTTTATGTTGTACCTCAGAAGTTTTATTCTTTTCTTATTTTTTAGACGGTGTATTAATGTTTTGCCCTTTACAGGCAGTTGGTAGATGCAGTCGAGTACCTGCACAACCATGATTTCGCTCACAGGGATTTAAAATGTGAAAACGTCTTGCTAACTGTCAACAACTCAATAAAATTGGGAGACTTTGGTTTCGCTAGAAGTTGCACAAATGAGAACAATCTAAAAGTGTTGTCGAACACTTTTTGCGGTTCCGCAGCATATGCAGCGCCTGAAATTTTACAGGTAAAGTTTAATTTTTTACATGTACTGCACTTGAAGTAATAACATTTTTCAGGGAATTCCATATGATCCAAAAATGTACGACATATGGGCGTTGGGGTGCATTTTATACATCATGCTATCAGCTTCCATGCCGTTTGATGACTCCAACATCAAAAGAATGTTAAAATCTCAATTGAACAAATCCGCGTGTTCTCATAACGCTCTTACATGGACTATAAATTCTCCCAGCTTAATCAAATTAATTGGGTAACAAATGTATTCCATAAAGTACCGTCCTACAGAAAAAAAAGTAATTAGAGTAGGCTGTTTTTGTCACTTTAAAGTTGACACCAGTGTCGATAAAGCTCGCTCTTTTATACCGACATGAAACGCAACGATACAGCAATTATTAGTTAATTTAATGAAAATTATGCCATGTTTAGTTTGATAAGCGTAGGCAAATTTAGTATAGTGCACCCCACTTATTGAAACCACGGATAATGGTATCATTCAGGTATGGTTATCTCTTTCGTGAAGAACGGGCCGGACGTATACAACTACATAGGAAAAACATCGTTCATTGTAATCATGATTTTGGTTTCTGCTATCAGTTTTTTCTTGGAATTGTTTTCGCCCACGAGCAATAACCTTGTTCGTATGCATTTTTTTTTGTATTTCCAAGCCAGAGCTTTCTCTCTCGTAAGTTATCAGCCTATAGACTGGTTGGCAGCAGCGAACTCAGTTTAATTCTAATTCTTTGGAACTGCTGATATAAAAAGGAGACGTCATCTTTAAAAAAATAACAGTTTAGAACAAATAAGTTGCCAAAAACAAGCCAGCGGACATTGCAAAGAAAAATTACACGTTAAACACTAAAAGACACTGGGAAAGACGATCAAGTGGAATCTGCATTAAAATTCTGGTTTGCTAATATCGGTCAACACGATGCACGTGTCATTGGCCCGTTGATGGGCCAGGGAGTAGAAGAACCTACGTAGAAACGAAAAGGGAAGAGAACATTTTGTTGCGACGGAAAAATGGTTTCACCGTTTATTATTATCAATATCGGTTATTGTTATCAAAAACTCCGAGTCCCGATGTGATCACATTAAGCGGGATGCTATACTACCAGGAAGAAAATAATTTTAAAACTTTTAAACTCATGCCAATATTGGAATGAGTAATGAGTTACAGGAGAGAAGAGAAGAAGTAAATACAGATGTAAGACTACGGGTAAGCAAGAAATTGCCGAATGTAAGAAAAGACGGTATTAAAAATAATAGAACAAAATAAGGCAAGGCAGAAATCGCTCACGTGGTAGATAAGAAAGGAATACAGAGGAGAAATATCAATCCCAAGATATAGAGCCATTCAGTTAACACGACATAAAAATAGTTACTTAGTAGTCGAATGATAAATAATAAATCGGCAGGTGGAAAAATGAACGTGCTAATAAAAGTCGTGCGTACAGATTTCAAGAGAGTTTTAAATACCATAGAAAAATGATCATTCATGTATTTGAAGAGATGTAGAATTGACATTAGATCATCATTCACCAGTAAGGCCTTACATGAGAAAGCCTCATGGCTATGTTTAGGTGTTTCACCAGATAAACTCAATAGAGGTAAATGGAGATGTAAAGCAATTGTATATCAATGCATTCGAGGGTATATTTTAGACTCTGAGATGGGACAATGCAAGAATAAACGTCAAAAGACAATACTTGAGTAATTTACGTTTAGTTGACGATATCGTCTCCTGATGGAACAATATAGGAGGTCTAAGTCGAATGGATTGAAACTGCAAAACTTAGCCCTAAATATGGATCTCAAAATAAATATACCCAAACAAAAATCATGTAGAATACTGAAAATGCCGAAGAAATTCATTACAATTCAAACAACATAATGGAAGTTGTTGATGCATACATTCGTCTGAGGTAAAATATATCGTTGAAAAAACATTATCAAGCCCTAGAAATGGATGGAAAGTTCGAATTGGGATGGGCTACTTACGAAAATCTTATACCGCTGTTCAAGTTAGGTTTTCTTCGGCATTTCAACATAATATTTTCAATAAACGCCTCCCTCCAACACTCACATAAGTGTCCGAATCTTGGAATTTAATAAAGACCATGCTTGTTGGCCTTGGTGGTCTAGTAGGTAGCGCACTTGTCAATAGATCCAAGGGTCACGGGTTAGATCCTGGCTGAGGTCAATTTTCTGACGGAGAAGAATCCGAAAGTGCGCCTTCCGTCCGCGTCTACGATGAGTGACACATTAAAAATCACTAGTGGGGTTGGAACTACTCCAGGTAGACAAAATTCGCAGTTAGGATGCACAATAGGCTAGTTGTAGCCTACGTGCGTAGAGATGCTTATAAAAAACCGTTTCCTACGTCTCGCTCAATCAAAATTCATACACCTATACAAGACTATGTTTAACAAACAAAAATTGCCAAAAGAAAAATGGAGAGATGGTATACATAAGCTTACAAGACAAAAAAGTTTAATGATTGGATAAGAAACAAATCTGGAATAATAGGCGCTGCAAAAGCATTGAGGGACTCAAGTGGCAGAGGGGAAATCTTCTAACGAAACAATTGATAATAGATTTACCAAAAAGGTAATAGCGTAGAGGCAAAGAATGGGGAGGACAAACTGTGTACACTCAAAACCCAATAAAAAGACGACATTCAAAAATTATAAAATTATCAGAAATCCATTGCATGGAAAGAACAGCAAACCGCGAAGAATGGCGACACCACGACGACGAGTTCGTCTAGAGATAGAATGATTCAGCGCTGGATATACTTCTGTTTCTATATAACTTCATCTTTCTTTGATTTATGTAGGAAAATGCTTTTTGAGAACTGTTGATTAAATTGTAGCTATGAACAATCGCATCCATAAGTTAAGTAGAGCTGGCTATTTGAATATTTTCTAATACATTTTTCACTACTTCTGGGTATTAGAATTAATTTACAAGATACGGAGAATGGAGGTTAAATCAGATCTAGGGAAAGAAATGTTTTATCAGAAATAACAATACAATATATCCAAAACATGATGGAAAAATAATAATCATCGGCGATCTAAATGTAAAAGTGGGATAAAAATAATACTATCCAACTATTGGAACAAATAGTATCCACAAAGGCTCAATTAAGATTGGCATTAGACGTGAATTTTGCGGTCTGCCAAAACATGATAATAGCATGTTCGAACACAAAAACATACACAAGGGGACTTAGAAATCCTCAGATTCCAATACAGTCAATACTATAGACCTCTCAATAATAGACTCAAAACACTTCTTGGAGGTAATCGATGTCAGAAGCCGTTATAGACCCGGACCATTATCAACTAGAAACAAAAGTAAGAGCAAGAATATCTAATGCAAACAAGATCGAAGGAAGTACAAGGGAAAAATACAGGGTAAGAAAAGTTAATAAGAAAGAACGGAGGAACAGATATGTACAAGAGTGCATTAGAAACAAAGTTGATGCCGCTGCCTGTGCCTCCCCCTAGTATTCAATACTGGAGTCAAATCAAACAAACAATCGAAGAAACGGCCACAGAAATAATTGTAAAAGGAAAAAGCCGACAACGAGGAGAAACCTGGTTCGACAGAGAATGTGCAGAAATAACCAAGAAAAAACAACGCTCAGCGTTCAGAAAAATTTAGTAAAAACAGAAAGAGACTACATTGAGAAGAGAAGAAAATACATACACGAAAGGAAAGGGATGATATGGACATGAGTTCATAACTAGAATCTAAAAAGTTCTATCAAAAAATAAACAACAGCAGAAAAGAGTTCCAACCACGAATACGTATATGGAAACATAAAACGGGAAACATAATGAATAAAAAATAAAACACTTTAGAGCGATGGGTTCAGAGCTTTGAAGCCAGTTTAAATAAGGGCATCAAAGTAGAAGAACAGGAAATCATCAGGAAATTAAAAGAAGATGACCAAAAAGAAGAAGAAGCACCATCGCTAGTGGAAATTTGAACAACAATATGTACATCAGAAAGCAATTAGGCTCCAAAAGCAGGCAATATACCAGCAGAACTAATTAAAGAAGCAAGAGAATCACTATGGAATTGTATATATCAACTGATTACAGAAATATGGATACGAAAAGGTATGCCATGTGAGTTGAACATCCGAGTCCTGATCTCTTTGAGTAATAAAGGAGATCTTATAATATGGGATAACTATCGCGATGATACCTTTTAAAAATAGGGTATAAAATCCTAGATACTATTGTATATGAACGGATAAAACACTATACTGATAATATTCTAGGAAGTTATCAATGCGGATAGTGGCAAATCAACCACGAAACAAATATTTACACAACGACAAATACTGGAGAAGTCGCACGAATACAGCATGGAACCCCATTATATGTTTATTGACTTTAAAAGTGTGTATGACACAAATAATATAAACGCATTGCATAAGGCGATAGAAGAATTTCAAATTCATACACCTATAGCTGTTACAAAACTGACATTATCGCAGGTGAAATGTCAAGTCCAAATACACGCCCCGTTCTAACGCATACAAACTTCGCCGAGGGGACCCATTGTCAACCATCCACTTTGGAAAAAGCCATTAGAAAAGCAAACATCAATAAAACATCATATATAAATCAGTAGAAATATTAGCATATGCCGAGAACAAAATGAGAAATTATAGAAGCCTTCTTAGGATTCGAAATTGTTGCGAAAGATGTAGGCTTACAAACAGGGAAAAGACGAAATATATGCATGCAGGAGTAATAAGGGCAAGATCATGACCACTGCAAAAAATAACTGTAAAAGTATTAATACACACACTATCGAATAAGTTTCCAGTTTTGTGTACTTAGGTTCATTAATATGAGCAACCAGTAGCAACGATACAATCTCTGCAATAAAGCAAAAAATGTATGCGGGCAGCGTAGCATATTTTGAACTTTTCCACCGTCTAAGACCTTATTAGACCATTGCTAACTTATGCTTCAGAAACCTGGGCGATGTCTCAAAATGTTGAAAAACTTCTGGGAACATTTGAAGAAAAGTTTTTCGGCATACATGTAGGTGTCCCATAACTCGGATTTTTTATGTAGTATCTCCACAGGCCTATTCCCAGCTGAATAAAGCAGTTATCAATCCTTTTCAGCACGTAAACACGTATTACTTATGAAGAAACAGAATCAAAATGAAGGACAGAAACACATCAGAATTTAAAATTTCCTGTAAATTAATGGAACTGTTCAAAATGACCACCACCAAAATTGTGTCATTCTGTACATCTCACTGCAATTATACTTTGTACTCGTTGGAGCATGTGTTTTTTTAAAGTAGCAGCCGCTTGGTTGATACAATTTGTCAAATCTTCCTCGTTGTTCACTATGGTAAGATATACCAAATCTTTCAAATATCTCCGTAAATAAAAATCTGAGAATGTTACATCAGGTCAAGCTATAGCACCCCCACGACCAATCCACGGCTTTGGAAAATGATTTTGAAGCCAATCTCGAACCATAATTCCATAATAGACTGGAGCACCATGTTGTTGGTACAGTATATTTTGTATAACTATCAGTGGAACATTTTCCAATAGTAGATATTAAAAATCTTCATTTAGAAAATGTAGGAAATTTTCAGCCTTAAGGCAATTTGGCAGAATGAATTAAACCTGCCCAAACCGTATCGATATTAATGCCTTTGAACATGAATTGCACGAGGTTTCTAATCTGCTCACACATGATTATTATTAGTATTATAAACCCCATCCTGCCTAAATGTCGCCCCATCTGTCCACAAAATATTGCCAAAACAAATTTTCCTGTTGTTGATTTAATAGCACGTAATAGGTGGGTAATCCTGTGGTAATAAGTGTTGCACTTTTGTTTTTCGAGAAGGATATAGGTCGTTGTTGTGCAATATTCGGTGTACCTACTGTCAACTTTGATATACAATCCGAGAAATACCACGTACGCTTCTTGTAGACCCTCATTCAATTAAATCTAACACATTTTCTTCAATATCGGGCTGTTACCAGAAATGAACGACCACAACCACCTGTTTTTCGACCGATACTTCGTCTCTCTCTCTCTCTATCTCTCTCTCTCTCGCAGTCATTGGTCAGTTCGTTTAATAATTATGTGGTTTGGATGTCTTCTATTTGAATAGCGTTTAGCATATAACCTTCCCACTGCATTACAGTTACCGACAACCCCTCCAAGAATCCGAATCATGTGTACGTGAGTGTACTCAGCAAATGTGTATTCGATTAATGCAAGTGAACCGGAATTTACAAAAAGAACAGAAAAATGTATTTGACAACTGTAAAATTCGAAACAGTAGTGTCAAATTAAATAGAAATTACTATTAAAATTGCTCAGATTTGCCTTGATGTCATATCTAGATTTCGTGTTTTCAACAAAATCTTATTAATTAAAATAAATATTTTAGCTGTTTTGTACTTAATATGCAGTCACTGCTGAATAATGCGGCGAGCCGTTTTATATTAACTTATAGGACACCCTGCATAGAGGAATACAAAAAGAAGGGGAATGGCCTAGGCAATACAACCACAAACTCTATCCGGAATACGCGAAACCAGATATCGTTATAACATACAAATGGGAAGGTTGAAATGGATGAGTCATGTAGAAAGAATGTCAAACATAGAAAATAATTAATCATACATTGACAGAAAAAGATCAAGGGGAAAACCAAAAACAAGATACATGGACCCAGTAGAGAAGGACATCCAAAAATTGAAGGTAAAGAACTGGAAACCCCAAGCTAAAAATAAGTTGGAATGGAAGATCTTAAGACAGGTTAATACCTTATAAGGGTTGTAATACCATTAATGATGATCATGACTGTCACAGCTATAGATAAAGATAGATAGGAGGGACTCTCACCGTTTCGTTAAAAAACCGTATTAGCGCCACCTTATCGGCTTGGGAAGTATTAAAGTTGGTTCACATATGACCGTCAGATGGCGTTTTACTAAAATCACGGAAAAATACCTTATTTTAAATTTATGCTATTTCATGTTTTGCTTTGTTGGAACTCATTTTAATTAATATAAACAATAATTATTGTTTATGTTAATTAATCGAGTTTTAATGACTTTCTTGATATAATAACGTAGCCTGTTTCGTAGATTAAGCAATCCAGGAAAAATAGAAGAACATTTTCTTTAAGATACCTTACTTTATGGGGCTGATATTTGAACCGCATGAGTAGCAGATATTTGTTTCAATTTAACTCCATCTAAATTGGTTGCTCAGCTACAATATTCCAGTATTCTTACAGCACCGCTGCTATCTCGAGATGTATAATAATATAATGCAATCTGGAAAGGCAAGCCTGTGTTATAAATTTCCACTTCACAGTACGTTTTGACGCTAAAAAAAGTTTAAATTCATACAAATTAACAAGGAATACTACTGAAAAATCACAATAACGAAACAGAAACCAATTTAATCAATTCACGGATACAAGAATTGCAAAAATTGTCCAGAGTTGTTCTTTGAATGAAATGAATGCGCAATTGTCAGTTTGGCAGTTCGAACTTGCTATATTATAATAATAAATGCGATACAATTCCACAACTATTCCTGCGTCTCTACCGGCTTGGGAAGTACTAAAAACATGGTCTTTAGCAAGAGATATTTGATCACAAAAATGACATTCTAAAAACCAAAGTGAAAGCTAGGAGAATTGTCACTTCATAAATTGATTATACAATACTTTCTTGTCCAGGGTAAAGAACTAAAATTTTAAAATTTTAATAATAAACATATGTGAGGCTCTTTTATAAAAGAGGCGTTTTAGCCTATAATTGACAAAATAATTGTGTTTTTGAAAATCCGGCTCTTTAGCATGGTGAACTAAGTTATTCAAATGGTAAAATTTGATTAATCAAATCTTCAACTTGTTTAGCTTCCTTGTAATTTGGTTATTACTACTGAGAATTAGACCTAAAATATTCATAAATTTGATGAAAACTTAGGCAACACCAATCCCAGTGTCCGTTCTATCCCGTAGGGTTACATTATGTATGGTCACATCTTAACGAGCAGAAGAGTAACAAACACTAATGCCAACTTTAAGGAGTGTATGACAGCCCACTTTAATTTACATTTTTTCAGTTGCACAGTAGTAGTTATTTTGCAACTTATACACAACTCTATGCGAATTCATTTCAGGAATCTTCTCGAGCCAAATGTGAATAAACGAGCAACCATTAAACAAGTTGTCAATAGTCAGTGGCTGCAAGAGATGAACTTTAAAAAATGTAAACATATCATAATTCCGGTATCTGATACCACAATGTATAAATAATAAACTTATTTTGTAGATTACTACAAATTAAAAACATAAAATTTATACTTTTTATTATTACAAATCTCACTTCTTACAATTTTTAGCTCAACTCAGTTCCGAGTTGTGTAATACAGCTGTAGTTGTAATTTGTAGCTATAAATTAATTTAAGTATTTATCCTACTATTTATCACAGATTGCAGAAGCTTCAGAAAGCAGTGTCAATAAAGCTTTTGCTTTTGTGAATCACCCTCTAAAGTATTTATTACGAAACTAGTAATAATTTTACACGCACACAGCCATAGGTACTAGAACCACAAGTACCTAAAATATTCACTTTTCTCTTAAGTAATACTTCATCATATTTAATAAAATAAAAGTTAAATTAACCAACTTACAACCAAATCAAATTACATTTAGATTATTAAATTAATAATTATATAAAAAATACACTACCTTAACATAATTAATTAATACTTTAAACATGATTTTAACAGAGAGCACTTGAAGAAATTCATTATACGCTGTATCCTACCTCACTTACTGGCAGTGTTTCTACTGTAGTTGTAGAATTGACTGGAGAATCTAAGACACGAGACAACAGGCCATGTTTACAAATAAGGGTTATTTCTGAAGGATCGCATCCTTTGGTTTCCGGCAAATAAAACCTAAAAACAAGTTTAAAAAATACAGTGAGTGGCATGCATAAAATATAGTACGTGCTAATATTACAATAAAAATAAATTTAAATGACGAGCTCATGGTTGAGTAAAAAATATGTCTCTGTTACGTAGAATATAATTCAATTTTGTAGTTTTTTTTTAAGAGTCAGGGAGTCATGATTCCCATCCCACCCAGCTTATCCCGGTTCAGCACATTTCGTGCTATGCACGGGTCTAACATGCCCCAACCCTGAAAAACCCTATACCCCAGACACCACAAACACGCTAGGAAAGTGCTAGGGATTTGAACCTGAGCGACTTTGGAAGAATTACTCCCAAGCCAAGCGCTGCGGCCACTACTCTATCGCGGTGCCCTTATTTTTATAGTAAGTATGGCATTTAAACAAAGATTAGTAGATGCTACCAGTTCAAAGAAAACGAAACGGCCCCTGTTCCTCCGTTTTTATCGAATATATGTCTAACATTATAATCCTCTTGCTCGATTGGGCATTAAAACAATAATTTACCGCAACCTTAACAACATATGTAAATAATGTACGACAGGATCTGTTTTCATGGTTTCAGAAGAGTCAATATTTATAAGACTTTATTTAGCGTGGTTGTTGAAACAGTAAAAATATAGTAAATACTTCAATTCCGCTGCAATTGGTGGACTACAATGTATTGACTACAATGGACTATTACATCCAAAGCTTGCCTCTCCTACCACTGAGCCATCCCCGCCCCTATTATTATTATTATTATTATTATTATTATTATT
>JABXWE010003985.1:0-25750 GCA_014611495.1 Limonius californicus
GGAATACCTTCTTGTACTTAGTCGATAATAAATAATATTTGATGGAAACTATTTGTGTGGTGACAGCTTTTTCCAGTAATCTTTAATCCTTTAACAACTAGAAGCTCTCTGAGCAGGTATGCGGATTACTGGGAAGTACATTTATAACGCCTGTGTGCAGATATTTCAATAATAACGAAAAATAAAATAGAATCCTGGGAAAATCCCAAAAACATCGTTGAACCAGCGCCTCTAAGCTCTAAACCTGTTCCTTCCCCTACGTATAGAATATTTGCTAATAAACAAATGCTTATAAATGTGTGTTCCTGTTGATATTAAGTTGGTAGTAATTGCATGTACATTAGTAGCGTCTCATAAAAAAAGGTAACTTAAAAAATAACGAGTTACTTTATGGTAACTTAGTAACTTATTCAAGTTACTTTTATAATTCTGTAACTTAGTAACTTACTTAGTTACTTTTTTGCCGAGTAACTGACTAACTTACTTAGTTACTTTTTTAGAGTAACTTACCCAACACTGTGTATATCCAACTATAAATTTGATTTTGAAAAAATAGATGGTGCCCGCCGCCCTACCGATATTTTAGAATGTGCTCTAGGGTACAAAAAGATTGGGAACCCTTGGCTTAAGCCAATCAAAAAATTACTCGTCAAAACACTTCACAAAAGACTGAAATTGCCGCAATTGATTGTGTTGCACCTGTTAGCAATAATTTGATACAACTAATTATAAACAGTCAACACCAATACGTATGGCAACACCGTCAGAACATCGATGAAGTATTTCCGGTTAAGTAACTGTACCTTCTTAAATATAGTACTTAAAATTCGAGTTATTATCACAAAAAGTAATACGCTTTGTTGAATAATTTCACATTCTCAAAACCTACCAATTCCATACTACAAAAAGAGAAAATTCCACGCATGGCAATATACCTACAACTTCATTAGTCATTATAAAATCTGTTTTCTCTTCCAGCATCCGAACTTTTCCATATTTAAAGGCCAATAAATTTCCTTATTGCCAATGTACCGTTAAAATACGTTAAGGTAGATATTTTTAAACTCCTCCATCCACCTGTCGTTTCTCAAGATGCCGAAAAAGCTCTCAAACACCCAATAAAAATTTATTTTAGTAATACTTTATGTTCTTTGAATTTCAGGCTCGCGGAGCTTATTTTAAACAACCTTTACTACATATCAGTTGGCAAATCAAGCACGGAAATGCATGATCAAAGAGAGCGTTGCTTCGCTTATTTTGCGTTTCGTATGAACTGTCTTCTGTTCGTCAACAGCTCGCTTCCGGGTTCAACAATAAACTGGGATAACTTAGAGGTTCCGTTCAGCTCGTTAACTTAATAGCTGCCATTTTAAATTCAAAAGCGCTAATCAATTGTCAGACGGCGGACTACCTTGTAGCTGGAAATAAACCAAATCAAGTTAAACGCGTTTCCTGAGCAATATTTTCTTAAATCAGAATTCTGCATGTATCTGTGGACTTTCCCTAAGGGACAAAATGATAATCTAGCTTTCAACCCTACTGCAGCCCTAGGGAAATCAAACTATCCTTTCTTTACTGTCAAAGAACTGATGCATTGATATATCAGGAAACAGTTTCTCTCTATATTTGCTTTACACATAGTTTTCATACAAACATCTACCCCGCGAATTGAATATTTCGCAGAAGCAACGCGCTCGCAAAATAGCCATCAGCTTTCTTGTCACAGACATTGAAATACGTCAAGCATTCCTTGGTTTTACGTATTATTTTTTCCAGTCAAAAGGGAAACGCGAAACATTTTAGCGAGATGAAACGACGTTTTGTACGTGTGGGTTAACACATTTTTCTTTTGCAGAAATGATTAGTGATGTCAGAAGACACCATCACAGAATCTTTTCCCTCCAACAACTCAACTATAGTGGTGCCGGATTCCGGAAAACACTTCCAAGAACTTGCATTAGTTGTCCTGCTGAGTATAGTAATCGTCATCACTGTAATTGGAAATACATTAGTCATCCTTGCTGTCCTAACAACAAGAAGGCTGAGGACGGTTACAAACTGCTTTGTGATATCCTTAGCTATTGCTGATTGGCTGGTTGGGGTGTTTGTTATGCCCCCAGCTATAGCAAATCTAACAATGGGTAAGTACTGTCTATTTAAAAAAATTGTCAATCTCTAATATTCAAAAAATTTCCTAAACAGAGTCCGTTCCAATTGGTAAGGCAAAAGCAAAGAATTCAATTACAGAAAGTGGCTATTGCAATCTGTATTTTCCCCAAAGTTTATAAATAATCTGTGGAGACAACGCCAGTTTAAGCCGATTCAGTGAGCAGATAGGCGAGACCGCCTTGTCTGAAAAATGGCTCGCCTTATCAATTGGAGCGGACTCTATCCCAGGAAATTATACTGCATTTACCAATCTAGTGACAAATCTAGTTACTTATAAATTTAGGTTGGGTATATTTCTTATAAGAGGCGGCCGTGGCCTAGAGGTTAGCACGTTAGACTTCTACGCTGAAGGTCCTGGGTTCAATTCTCAGGACCGAAACATCGGATTTTTAACAACCGTTCTCCCTCGCAAGGGAATGGCAAACCAGCAAGGTATTCTGCCTAGTAAATCTTCTCTGAAGTAGATATGTTTGTACTTTCCGTGGTTCGGAGCCCACGTTAATCTGTGGGTCCTTTATGTCTCTGGCACTCTAAACGCGCAACACAGAGATAAGAGAGAAGATCACTACTTCTCGTAAGAAATGAAGCACTAGAAGAAGATATTTCTTGTAAAAAATTCACCGAAACAGGTACAAACTGTCATTATACAAGGTGATTCGAAAAACTTTAACCGCGTATAGCTGCGGTATTTAACACCTAAATTATCTAGTATTCTTTATTAAAATTCGACACCGTTGCGGAGATATGGGCATCCAAATTTGATTACATCAATTCACTAAAATGTAAATCATTTTTTGTTTCTTTTTCTGATTTTGATACATTTCGTTGTTTTAGAAAGCTAACAGTCCAAACTTCAAGAAAAATGTACTGTTGTGGGTGAAAAGTGAATAATATCTGACTCAAGAGGGAAAATTTGGGTGTAAAAATTTATAAATTAGGTGCTTGTATTTAAATTACCATTTCTATTGGAAACTCAGTTAAGTAACTCTTTAAACTTGAAATTTTCCTAAAAAATGTATTAATTTTTTTTGGAAAACGGAATCGTGGTTTATAAGCCGCAATATATACCCTCATCTACAAATTTTTAAACCAAGTTTTTCACTTCTGCTTCTAATTTCATCCATTTTTCACCGTCAATTGTACAGGTTTCCAGACTGAAAATTAATCTTAGACTGTAAGCTTTCTACAACAACTAAGTTTAGCATAATCGGACAAGAAAGCTATTTACATTTTACTGAATTGATGTAAAAAACGTTAAAGCGCCATAACTCAGTAACGGTACGAAATTTTTAAAAATATTGGGTGACCCTGTATAATTACATATTTAATTTTTAATAATACAATTAACAGAAACACACAAATCATTTGACAACATAAATCGTTGTATCCAAACGAAAGTTTTAACTCATCGCTACCATTATCTAAATTCTGCTATTTTAATCATAAATAATCCCTGTTGCCAATGATATTTTATTAAAAATTCTAGCATTAAATCGATTTTGATTTAAGCCATGCAAACAAGTTTCATGCAAATTTTGTTCCCTATTAATGTAAAGTGGATTATATTTTTAATATACATATAAGCTACATTTTCCATGCTCATCATACTAAACTTGGTATAGTTTTCATTAAATTAACGCTAAAAATGTCTGTATAATGCTTACTGGGTCGTTGAGGGTGACATTTAAGTAGCTGTTCCTAATAAACAATGCGCTTGGTGAATGCTCGCGGTCTTAATCTTAATTAATTAAGTAAAACGCGTGCTGGAATTAGTTATTCGGTATATTTTTTATTTCAAGTTATTTGGTATATTTTTTACATATTTTTAACGTACAACCTTTTGTGATTGCAGTTGAATAGGTTCTTGTGGTTTTCTTAAAAATTATCTTATTCTAGGACTTATAGTAGGGGGTTAGTAAACACTGGTGATTGGTTAGTAGAATTGTTTCTTTGTCGGCAGTGCAGTGTCGGTGACGGATGCCCATCTGGTTACTGGGGTAATAAAATGTCATAATTTACAAGGGCGGTCACCACTTTGGTGAACCCAAATTGGAAATGAAACGCACGTGTTCAGACAGCGCTTTACCGGCCAAATAATGTCAACTTCAAAGTGACAATCACTAGCTACTCCGGTTTGCCTTTTTTCGATTGTACGCTACCAAGTAATTTGACAAACACCGAATTGTCTGAATAAGTTGAGTGTCCCCAAATAAAAACGATATCGGAATCACAATTGCAAAACAAAAATAGAACATGCTGTATATAGCTTTAAATGTCACTATCATTTATGAACCGTCACCTAAGGTTAAGTTTCAACAACTTAAATATTTATTTAAAATTTAAATGGCGTTTGAAATAAAACATAAAGTGTAAGTTATAGAATTGTATTTTGGAAATGGTACACAATTGGAATATAGAGATTAGGCATATTTTATGTTATTATTTAAATACAGAAATACATTAAAATGCTCTAATATTTGCATAATTTCTTTTTGTAAAATAGGTTATATTGTCGCTTACGTATAAGAAAGTTTCAGACAATTTCTATCTTTTTCAAAAACCATGATGATACAGCTTTCCTATAATAATGTCTACTATTAGTAACTTTCAACAAGACAGAGTACATTAAACGCTGTTAGCTTTCCTTGATTACTATAATAATTGAGAGTAAAAACAAATACATTACATCTGATTTCTTATAAACATTTATATTATGTCATAAAAATACGAAAATTACGATATATTTTAAAATTTACTAAATTGGCGCAGTCATCCCACCAGGGCTCTAAATGGTTTAGCCAATCAAAAATTTTCCTCGCGTAATAAACTTAGAACTTCAGATTACACGAATTGGAGTTGCTCTTTTTCCACTTTGCAACGTCTACAAGAAACGGAAAAACTTTAGTATTGTTTATAAGTTTTACTTTCAAAATAACGAAATAGTAAAAGAAAAGTATTATAGGAAGGAGACCAATTATTAAACTATTGGCGGAAAGATGATTAAGATGAATATAATTACGAATGATTAACACCAATACGTGTGGCGAGACTGTTACAGTGTATATGAAACTAGTTGCTGACTTACACTATCGTTGTGGAAATTAACCAAATATTTTATATTTTTGAAATTAACTATAAAAATAAGCGAAACAACCTGCTTGGATTCTTTAAACAATCTCCCGCAGTTTGCAGATTTGTATCAATATTTTAATATTTAATAAAATTATTATTATTATTGGAGCTTTCACAAGCCTTGTAGGCCCATTGCTTTGGTGTGAGGCAAGGCTAAACTAGTTTGTGCTATGCACAATGGGACCCGACTCTGCGGTTTACCGTGTTAATGCATAACCTGTCTGATGTAAGGTGTATGCGTGTATAGTCTCGTTGCTGCTCTAATGCGCCCGTAACAAAAGAAGTGCCACTAATTTGATTCCCAATGGTAAATGGAGACCAGGACCCAGTACCGACCGCACAGAATTAGAAAACAATTCTGACTCCTGGAGTGATTAGAACCGGAAAGCGTTTAGACTATTACATCCAAAGCCTGACTTTCTTAACACTGAACCACCCCAGTCCTTCCCCACATAATTACAACAATTATATATTATTGAAAGATAAAAACTACATTTTGTAAATTCGGTTATCCGAAAATCAAATTACTTCAATAGAGTAAATAACTTTAGGCTTTAGACTTACAGAAACATTCCAACAAACTTGTTTACACTTTCAACACACTTAGACTCGCATAGGTACTATGTACAAAAGTCTACAGAATTGCGGTTGAAGTGGAAATGAAACGATCTTATGCAGTGAAATACAAACTAAAGGAAAAGCAGGGCTGAAAGTGGAAGAAAACGCAATTGGTTGGGCGCCTTAAAATAACAACGAAACATAATGTTATCGTAAATCATACTATATTAATAATTGAAAATATAAAAATCACATAAATAATAATATAATTATAATAATTTCCACACATTACCGTGCTTCTACCTCCCGTCGCCCGCTATCCGTCATCGGACGGGTATGTAAGGAGCACAGATTTCAGTAATAAATCATTTTGTCTTCATTCGGCTTTATTTTTTTTGTTGTAGTACATTTACGAAAAATAAACTAGATATACCATATAAGGACATTCAATTAAAATATTAAGAACCGTTTTAAAAAATATTTTTTTTTTATATTTCTAAATTTTTAAAGTGAGTTGTTTTTACAGTTGGTTTATTATCATAAATATTGATTGAGTGTTTTTCTCTTATGAAAAATGAAAAGCAGCGACCTTCTCTTCTATGCCTGTGTTTCGCGTTTAAAGTGGTACACACATAGAGACCTACAGCTTAACGTGGACTCCAAACTACGAGAAGTATAAACACTTCTACTCAGGGAAGATTTACTAGGCGTAATACCTCGCTGGTTTGCCAATGGTTTGCAAAGGAAAACGGCCGATGCTCCGGTACGGTGAATTGAATCGCAGACCCTCAGCGTAAAAGTTTAACGAGCAGACCTATAGACCACGACCGTCTCTATAGTAGATTGATACATACCTACTTCTAATGTTAAACTTGAAGTTTATTCTTGTTGTATTACATTTTAAGCAAATAGGCTTTAAACTTCAAAAAATCTTAGCGGCCTAAATTTTCAAGTTAGATTTCGGCAAACAATAATGCATGCATGCATGCATGCAACAATAATATATGCGAGTTTATTTACGGCTGTCGCCATCTCTCGCTTCCCACTTTCCATATATATCTATCGACCCAGTCTCCCTCCTGTAGAGCTCTCGAATCCATAGCATATCAATTACAAAATTATATACGAGGGCAGCCTTTTAGGTTTTACAAAAACTAGGAAACAACTAAAAGTTTTTTCAAACAAACTCTTTTGTTGCTTTTCAAAATATTCGCCTTTAAGATTTATACACTTTTGCATGCGTTCAAACCAGTTCTCTAAACATTTTTTCCACTCTGAAATTCATATCTCAAAAACATGGTTTTTGAAGGCTTCAACGGCTTCTTGAGGTGATGAAAATCGCTGTCCACGCATTTTTTGTTTGACATGCGGGAACACAAAGAAGTCGTTAGACGATAAATCAGGTGAATGAGACATTAATTCGACGTGTTTCTCCTTCAAATAATCAATTGTTTGACATGCTGTGTGAGAGCTGGCATTGTCATGATGAAGAATGATGCGACGTTTTCGGTTATTTTTCGTGACTTCGTCGATGACTTCTGGCAAACAAATTGTTGTATACCATTCAGCATTAACTGTTCTTCCATCCTCTAAAGGAATGGTTGCGACATGCCCAGTGCAACCGAAGAAACAAGCGATCATTTTTTTGGCAGTGCTTCGTGAACGAACAACTTCTGTGGGATTCGGTTCATCTTGGAACACCCAAACAGTGGATTGTTGCTTAGTTTCCGATTCATACGAATATATCTAAGTTTTGTCACCTGTTACGATGTTGTATACGGAGTTTAGACTTTCTCCGTAGAATTTGTTGAGCATTTCATTACACCAACTAACACGAGCCTTTTTTTGAATTTTGGTTAAATTATGCGGAATCCATCTGGAACAGATCTTTTTCACAGCTAAATTTTCATGCAAAATCGAATGTACGTACTGCAGTCTTCGAAATACCTAAGGATGCCTCTATCTCTCTATAAGTCACATGCCAATCTTCTTCAATCATATTGCGCACAGCTCGATGTGTTTTGGAGTAACAACCGATTTTGGTCAACCTTCAACAAATTCATCACTGGCGGACGCACGACTACGACGAAATTCTGCAAACCAATCGTAAACAGTCTTTTCTGATGGCGCTTCATTACCAACAGTTGAACGAAGCAATTCTATGCATTGTTGTTGAGTTATGCCTTTACTAAAATTGTAAAAAATCATCCAAGGAAAACCTTCACTGGAAATTTTCATTTTTTCTCAAAATTGCTTTTTTTAAACGCTCACTGTAAACAAACTACTCCGTCAATTTGGAAACTGCCACAGCTTTCACAATAAAAAATGTCAAATTTTACGAAAATAGTAATGACTCATCTCAATAGCGCCACCTAGTGGTCGTTTGTAAAAACTTAAAAGACTGCCCTCGTATTAGATTATAAGGCCAATGCTAACAAAAAAATCTGTAATTTCCGCTTCCATTTTAGGATTATTTTCAGAAAGTTAAGTCTACCGATGAATTTGTTTTCAGTTTTCCACTTTATCTTCAAATACTCAAAACTTTAATTTATGAAAATCTTTTTACAGATATTCTCGTTACAAACTCCAATTCAAATATTTTTGGCGCAATCGATACTTTCCTTATTATATATGAAAGAAAAATAAAAATGAAACGAATTGACGAAAAATCAATAGTTAATTTATTATCAGTTATCTTATTATGAATATGACTTAAGTCCCTCTAATATACTAATTTAAATTTGACTTGTGTAAACCGCTTTGAAAAAGGAAGTCATTCTTTATCATAGTTTAAAATTTAAATTAATTTTTTAATCCATATAGTAAACACACCCAGTAGATAATTAATTAATACGCTGTTGACATCGTTGTACTCTAACTTTTTTATTACTTCTACTTCCCATTTCTTTTCTCAGGAACCTGGGAACTTGGCTGGATCCTTTGTGACATTTGGATTTCACTGGACATTTTGCTCTGCACGGCCTCAATATTAAGTCTATGTGCCATAAGTGTAGACCGCTATTTAGCTGTAACACAACCCCTTAGTTACTCTCGGAAGAGGCGATCTAAAAGGCTTGCCTCATTAATGATCCTCGGGGTATGGTTTAGCTCTGCCCTAATAACTTGCCCACCCATGTTTGGATGGTAAATATAGACCTATAAACCACCTAATGGAATATTACAATTATGAAACTTTCAGGTACGAACCTGGAAGACACAAAGACAAGATGTGTCGCTACAATCGCAATACAGGGTATGTGATATTTTCTGCAATGGGTTCCTTTTTCATACCCATGGTAGTTATGGTATACGTGTATGCCAGGATTTCGTGTGTTGTAGCGCAAAGACATGATCAGCTTGGGAATATAGATAATAGAAACCGGGTAAGTGTGTTATGAATTATGAAGTACCGATGTATGTAATATACAGAGTGTTGAATACGCTAAAAAACAAATTAAAAAACCAATGATTTATGAGATATGAGCAATTTCCTGTCTTGGGTATTATTTATATTTAATCTTAACAAACAAACAAGCTCCCGACTTATATCGTTTGGACTTCTGCACCTAAAGATTTGAACTAATAATAATACCAAGTTGCAACAACGTATTGAACGTGGTGGTAGCAATCGCTTACTGAGCAAAACGTCGATTACGGCTTGGTCTCGAAACCTGAGCAATACTACGCCGTTTATAAAAATCTTGTACTGCAACCCACGATATATAATTTCCCAATCCCGTTTGCTACCATGGTATCATTAAAAAGCTCCTCAGGAATTGCTGTCGTTCGGATTCGACGTTAAATTGTAGGTCTCCCATGTTTCTACCTTAGCTAAGGAGAAACATGTGGCAGAGAAGAGGCCGATGTACAAAAGTGGGGCGAAAAGGTTGTTAATGATGGAACCAGATTACCAAACATTTCAAGCAAAGCCATTTTTAAAAGGGTATTGAGTCCCTTCCTAAGAATATGTGGGGACATTCCTAACATCTTTGAAAATGTAAGATACAACAACTGCCTATGTGCCTTTAACATTGAATATTAATAAAACTTGAAACATAAAATCGCTCATATCTCCCACATGGTTGGTTTAAGTACGAGCCATATTGATTAAGTCTTATCGAATTGTTTTTGGTGGTACTATATGCCTCTTAAATAATTAATACCCTGTATAAAAAAATTAAATATAAATTAAAAATAGTATGATCGTATTTTAATTTCAGAAATCTCAGAAGTTCGTTTTAAGTACAAGAGAAGATTCCGAAATTGAGAGAAGATCCTCTGAATGCGAAGAACAAAATTTAAGATGCACTAGGTTTGTATAACATATTTCTATAATTGTTAATTTTCACCTATCAAGTATTTGCCTACAATTCCAATACCTCAAATAGTAGAGAATTAAAACACAAATAATAAAAATCATAGCAAAAGAAACCATATTAAAATCTTTTGGAATCTATTTTTCCTTCCTCTGGTTCCGGCTGCTGCACTGCACACTGAATAGCTTATTAATATGCTCATCCTGATTATCTATCACTCCCAATTAGCGATCTTCGTTATCTCTACTAAGAGATACAGGTCTCCCACTATGTGTATGCAGAACTCTTTCGACTCTGTTTGAGGGATTCCGTGCATAGATCTATTAGATACCTATTTATAATGATAAGCTGCACGATAGATTTATTTATTTACGGAGTACCTCGGTAAACAAACAGGGAATGCAATCGGAAGTCATTAGCGGCGGCAGACAGATGACATGCAACAAATAAGAAAACACAGACTTACTCATTTCTCAATAAATATTGGGCACTTGTACTCACCGGGGGTCCTCCACCTCTTTGGCCTCGATTAGGATTCGAACGAAATACTGAAACTCATATACGTCTAACTGATGTGGCAGCAACTAATCGTAATTATAGATTGATTACTATAACTATGCATCTCTTCTAGTGCACCAAGCCTCCAGAGGGGGCTCTTCAACGGAACTATTTTCAAAAATACCCTCTGTTATTCGCACGGGGATGTCCCCCTCAGCCCCCAGATGCGATGGAATTATTATCCGGCCCTACGTCATATGAAACCACCTCTGCCAGCTGACTATCACCTGAATAATTGCTAGATGAAGCATAATTAAACATACCAAACCTACACTATCTACTCACGCTAGTTCTATTCACTACTCTACAGCTTCCAAGAAGTACTTACATAGCTACACCAGTCTTGAATAATAACAATAACAGGACGCAGAGTACATAGAATATATATAATATCAAGTAGATTATGCGCAACCCTTCGGGTAAATACATACATATAACACTTCATGGGATATATACCATAACCTTGCTAGCGCAATAAATAAATAAATAAATATATATATATATATATCTACCGTACTACCGAGCGTCTATACAAAAACATTCCCACTGAGCGTCCGGCGTATATAGAGCATGTATATCGAAAAATCGTTTTAATGGACAACGAAACATCCAGACCCATGTAGCGGTAGAGGGAGCGTCCTCAACAATTTACGGTTATATTTAGACTGCTTACTCAGGTTTATCGCTATTATCAAGTCGAGTATCGAATTACAATCTTTTCCTTGAAATTTTATTGTTGCCTCGTTGGGCTTTATAAATTTAAGTCTCCACAATTTTCCTGTTCAAGTAATCTTTGTTAACCTAGATAATTTAACAGGTTGAAAAATTAATATTACAGGCATCTGCCTGTGTAATGTTGTTGGAATATTCAAATTAATAAAAAAAATTGCTGGAACAAATGTTATTTTCATATTTAATTCCCCCTGCCACCCCCGAGTCACGGAAAAATGAATCTGTTATAGCCAAAAGTATTCCTGCCCTAGTAGACATCTGCCTGTGTAATATTGTTGGAATATTCAAATTAATAAAAAAAATTGCTCGAACAAATATTATTTTCATATTTAATTCACCCGACCGCCTCCAGGTCACGGAAAAACGAATCTGTAATAGCCACAAGTATTCTTGCCCTAGTGTAGACATCTGCCTGTGTAAATTGTTGGAATATTCAAATTAATAAAAATAATTGCTCGAACAAATGTTATTTTCATATTTAATTCCCCCTGCCACCCCCGGGTCACGGAAAAATGAATCTGTTATATCCAAAAGTATTCTTGCCCTAGTAGACATCTGTCTGTGTAATATTGTTGGAATATTCAAATTAATAAAAAAAATTGCTCGAACAAATGTTATTTTCATATTTTATTCACCCGACCGCCCCCGGGTCACGGAAAAACGAATCTGTTATAGCCAAAACTATCCTTGCCTTAGTAGACATCTGCCTGTGTAATATTGTTGGAATATTCAAATTAATAAAAAAAATTGCTCGAACAAATATTATTTTCATATTTAATTCACCCGACCGCCTCCAGGTCACGGAAAAACGAATCTGTTATAGCCAAAACTATCCTTGCCCTAGTAGACGTCTGCGTGTGTAATATTGTTGGAATATTCAAATTAATAAAAAAAATTGCTCGAACAAATGTTATTTTCATATTTTATTCACCCGACCGCCCCCGGGTCACGGAAAAACGAATCTGTTATAGCCAAAACTATCCTTGCCTTAGTAGACATCTGCCTGTGTAATATTGTTGGAATATTCAAATTAATAAAAAAAATTGCTCGAACAAATATTATTTTCATATTTAATTCACCCGACCGCCTCCAGGTCACGGAAAAACGAATCTGTTATAGCCAAAACTATCCTTGCCCTAGTAGACGTCTGCGTGTGTAATATTGTTGGAATATTCAAATTAATAAAAAAAATTGCTCGAACAAATATTATTTTCATATTTAATTCACCCGACCGCCCCCGGGTCACGGAAAAACGAATCTGTTATAGCCAAAACTATCCTTGCCTTAGTATACATCTGCGTGTGTAATATTGTTGGAATATTCAAATTAATAAAAAAAATTGGTCGAACAAATATTATTTTCATATTTAATTCACCCGACCGCCTCCGGGTCACGGAAAAACGAATCTGTAATAGCCACAAGTATTCTTGCCCTAGTGTAGACATCTGCCTGTGTAATATTGTTGGAATATTCAAATTAATAAAAAAAATTGCTCGAACAAATGTTATTTTCATATTTAATTCACCCGACTGCCTCCGGGTCACGGAAAAACGAATCTGTTATAGCCAAAAGTTTTCTTGCCCTAGTAGACATCTGCTTGTTTAATATTGCTCCGATATTCTAAATAAAAAACAGAATATTTATATAATAGGAATTTTATGCCCACAAATTTATTGAGCTGGATTTATTGCTTGAAAATTGGTAGAATCACGCCGGCCTTAATTTTCTTGCAAATTCTGTGTGTTCCGACTAACCGTTGACAAATTAGATGTTATTGTCAATAATTGCTAATATCTGCTCTAATTATTAATGTTAAACTTTCAAACTTCGCAATTATATTATGGAAGCTGTAACCTATATTATACCTTTTTTTTTTTGTTAATTTTTATTAGCAATCAGAATAAGATTTACATCATATGAGCTAATAGTATATTCAAAAGTGACGTGAGGGAAGACACCCAGTGGCATCACCCTTTATTTATTCCTGTAAGTCATTTGGCCATCTTCTCTTCAATCTTCTTACTTGAGGTTCAGCGGTTAGTGAGTCTACCATTTCGTTAGGATGGAATTGTACAGTGTGGTAGTATTTTGTAGCTTTTTGTTGAATTATCTCTCTGACATATGGAGTATTGAAGTCGGTGTGAAGTGTCTGATTGGATACAAACCATGGCGCGTCGGACATATTTCTCAGGGTTTTAGACTGGAATCGTTGTATTATGTCTATGGTTGACCTGCTTGCGCATCCCCAAAGTTCGCAGCCATACAACCATATAGGTCGGATTATGGTCTTATACAAGAGTAGTTTGTTTTCTATCGTCAGTGTGGATTTTCTGCCAAGAAGCCAGTACATGGTTTTAAGTTTTAAATCCATCTGTTTACGTTTCTTAGTCACATGTAACTTCCATGTCAGTCTTCGATCTAAGTGTAGTCCAAGGTACCTGACTTCATTTGCTGGAGGAATTGGTTTGTTTCTAAGGGTGACAGGTGGGCATGTTGATCTTTTCATCGTGAAGGTAACTTGTACCGATTTATCCTCATTAACCTTGATCCTCCATTTTTTTAACCATTTTTCGATTTTATTTAAATGCACTTGTAACTTTGTTGATGCTATCTGTGGGTCTTCACTACATGCAAGGATCGCTGTATCATCGGCAAATGTTCCCAAATCCGTTTGCTCATTGGTTGGTAAATCATAGGTAAATAATAAATAGAATAAAGGCCCCATTACACTGCCTTGAGGAACTCCTGCTTTTATTTTCTTTATTTCAGATGCTTCATCATCTTTGTTTGGAAATATCGATCAGCAAGGTAAGACTGGAATATTTGGTAGTACTGGTGTGGGAATAGATTTTTGATTTTGTATAATAATCCACGATGCCAAACTCTATCAAACGCCTGACTCACGTCTAAAAACGCTGCTGTACAATATATTTTAGATTCGAGTGCTGCACGGATTATGTTTGTTAAACGATGGCACTGCTGTGTTGTGGAATGTTGATGTCGAAAACCAAACTGGTGATTTGGTAACCAGTCATCTTGCAGAGAGTTTTCATTTATCCGCTTTAGTAACAATTTTTCCAGCAACTTCGCAATTATTGGACGCAAACTGATGGGACGGTAGGACTTTATTTCATTTTGAGGTTTACCAGGTTTGAGGATAAGGATAATTTGGGCAAATTTAAGTTGGAGTGGCCAGTATGTTAGACGTAATATACAATTGAAGAGAATTTGTAGGAAATGAAATCCTTTCTCTGGTAGTTGTTTTAATACGATACCAGTTATAAGGTCGTGTCCTGGTGATTTTTTATTATTTAGTACTTTTACTTCATCAGTTATTTCCTTGATGGTGAAGTTACGAATAGGAGGTGACAACTGCAGTGGAGTTTGTAGACTCTCTTCGATTTCTTGATCGATCTCTTCAGAATTTGGTGTGAAGACTTCTTCTAAATGTTGTGCAAATGCCGCCGCTTTTTCCTCCTCCGATCTTACCCAATTGCCTGTTTGGTCTTTCAAAGGGGGTACATGTGCTCTCGGTTGCTTAAGACCTTTGGTGGCCTTCCAAATCGAATGGTCATCTGTGGATAGCGATCGTACGTAGATTTGAAAAGTTTCGTTTCGGACTTCTTTTAGTCTATTTCTGAGTTTATTGTTTAGTTGATTGTATCTTGTTTTGTCTGCAAGTGTATGACTACGTTGCCATCTGGCTCTCGCTCTTCTTTTTTCTCTAACTAATTCCATAATTTCGTTAGGAATGTTAGGGCTATTAAGTTTGACTTTAGTAGGTTGTGGAGTAGCGTGCCATCCTGCATCCTGCACTGTCGTTATTAAATAATGTGTGGCAATTTCTAATTCTTCTTGTGATTTTAGCCTCAGATTTGTGTTTAGGTGTTCAGTAATGTGATTTTTAAATGTTTCCCAATTAGTTCTTTTGTTGCTAAGTGTGAGTTTAGGTAATTTATATATTATTGTTGCACTTATAGTAGCTATCACTGGCGTATGATCGGATGACAGATCATAATTGGATACTATGTCTGTATAGTTTGATGCAAGACCTTTAACAATAAAGAAATCTAGCAGGTCTGGAGTTTTGTTAGAGTCTGATGGCCAATATGTTGGGCTGGCTGCAGAAAGGAAGTTGTAGTCATTGTTGATTATGAGTTTGTACAATATTATACCTACTAAACTTTTATTGATACCCACTTTGCTATTCACATCCATACATGCTATAGTAGGTACCTGAACCATAGTTTACCAGTGATTAATCTAAACTAATTCTCGTTAGATACCCGTATTATTATTACTAATGCACATATTATCCTTCCGTATAAGTACAATCACTGTTCTGAATTTTAAGAGTAGTTTACTGAAGGGTGACATTCAAAATACTTCCGTTATCAAGCTGTGTATATGCTACGGGTAAAGTTAGATTAACGGCTAAACCTAAGATTACCCGGGTAAACTGCGTTCTACCCACGAGACATGGGTAAAGTCCGAATTACCCGGGTAAACCGCGTTCTACCCGCTGTCGCTTGGATAGGTAAGGTTAGGTTAGGTTAGGTTAGGTTAGATTAGATTAGATTAGATTAGATTAGACTAGATTAGGTTAGGTTACGTTACGTTAGGTTAGGTTAGGTTCGGACTTTGCCCATGTCTCTTGGGTATTACGCAGTTGACCCGGGTAATCCTAGGTTTCCCCGTTAATCTAACTTTACCCGTAACATATACACCTTTCACTAACGTATATAGCCTTTCTGTAGGGTAAACTATCTCTCAATAAGGTCAAAAAGGTTCTGACGCAACTTGGATGACTTTTTGAATTGTTTGAATATTGTCATCTGCTTTTGCCAAAAGTCTGTTACGAGTATTATATCAATTATATTTAATTCGATTAGACAACTAGATTTTAATTGGCCTTAAGAAATGGATTTTGCAATATGAATTCCAACTGGCCATTTAAAAGTAACAAATACACTTTTAGCAAATGCTGATGACTTAGTTATGAAATGATCTAGGCAGCTGTCAAAGTCGTTTCAAGGAATATTTTGTATATGAACAGATTATGGTGCAGATTATTTGGGGGATTAAGCAATTTATTTTGATTTAAATAATAGAAGATTCCCTCAAATCAAGATTGTATTTATTTCAAACAGTAATCGTAACGTTTACAGTTTATAAACGATTGACTAAACACATTCTCATGCTAAGGTGACAGTGTGAGAACCATCACTAACAAATGATAGGAGAAAAAGTGTTAGAGCATAGTAACACAGTTAAAAGACACTTATTATTTATTTAGACAATAATGAACAATAATAAACAAAAAATGCACTTTTATCAGAAAGATGCACATTACTATAGCTGAGAAATTTGGTCTGATATAAATTAGTACGCCTGCGTGAAACATTATTGTTATTTTCAAACACAAAGGATTCGTCGAGTCAGTGCCTTTGTAATGGATAAATAATAAAAATTTTGTCTATTATAAACATAAATTTGATATACGACAGTCCATCATAAATGAGGATTTTACGTTTTACGTTGATTACACTGGTTCATATTTTTTATGTAAATTTCGTTCTGGACGCTCGCTCTTCAACACAGAAATTGTGCTTCTGATGACGAAAATGCACTAAGTAGGGAATTCCCCTTTACGCGTAAAAGAATACCGCGTTGATAAAAACTTGTAAAGGTCATAGCGGAAGTTTACACTCGTAAAGCGATAAGAAGCGAGGAGCTCAAATTACAAAACAATAGTAGGCGCTCGGTTGAACGCTGAGCTGGTTAATGTCTGGATCAAATATACACTGATAATTAGCGGCGCTCGGTTGATCGCTGCAACAATTTTGCTGTATGTCGGATATACATCTGACCGCTGGCAGCGCCTAGTGGTGGCACTTCCGTGAACTATTTTTATACAAGCATCACAAAAATGAGCATCCGGACGTCCCGAGATTTTTTTTGCCAATAGATGGCATAGACATCTAATATTGCAGTGGCAAATTTACATAGGCTTGCCACCGAGCGTCCGTCTATCGGACGCTCTGTGACACCGGACGCTCCGTGTAATTGAAATTTTACACAGGGGGACGCTCAGTTGTACGGTATATATATATATATATATATATATATATATATATATATATATATATATACGTATGCAACGCCACTGCTGCCACTTGACCACTACCTACCACTAAAAAGATATGTCTTAATTCCATGGTTATGTAATGTGTTTTGCGATGCTAATTTCACGTTACTCCTGAAAGACTAAACAAGATTAGGTTACAAAATATCAAAACATGTAACCCTAAAAATGTAATAACTTTGCAAAAATAATTTTTATTGTAATACAAGAAGCATTTGTGTTTGAGGCTTATATTAACGCACTCGCTACAGTTATTTTGAGAAACTGACTGTGTAGTAAAGAAAAAAGTAAGCAGTCGACCTATAAAGCGGAATAAAGAAAATATAATCAGTATTTTAAAGAAATTATTAACAACGCACCTACGACTTCCCTCCAGTCTATTTCCTTGCAAATTGGCCTCTTTTATGGAACTTGTCAGCTAATAATGAAAAAGGATTTGCACATGTTCCCTTACTGCTTAGCTACAGTGCACGAGCTTCTACTACCCGTGTATAAAAGAAAACGAGTGGAGTTTTGTCGTTGCTCTTTGGACACAATGAGTGTCGACATGTTGGACCAAACTTTCTTCTCAGATTAAACATAGTTTTAAGTGAACGGTTACGTAAACACGCAAAATGTGAGATGTGACCTACAAAAATCCACATTTTACCGTGAGAAAGGATTTCACCAGGAGAAAATCTGTGTGTGGATAAGTTTGAACCGAAGACGATTGATCGCTCCAATATAGAACGGGTAGAGATAGCGCGAAGCAATTCTTCAACTTTTCATCAATGCGTTACATGACGATGAATTGCAAAACGGATTCCTCCATGAGGATGGTACTGCAGTTCATACAGTTCATGAAACTGTCGCTTACAACACGCCGCAACTTTTGAGAAATGCAATTGATGGGATGAAGCAAAGATCACACACATATGAAGCCGGTGGACAATTTATTCACATTTTGTAATGTTTACTTTTTTATTATTCAATGATTAATGTTATTTTTACGTTTATTAAATATAAATACGATTCTTGTTTATTTTGAATTTGACATGTTACAACCTAACCTTATTTACTTGTTAAGGAGTAGCGTGAAGTTAGCCTCACGAAACTACATAACTACGGAATTCGATATACGTTTTCACATCCACGGATTGCTCTAATTTATTTTTTTTTCTCTGCCGTTCTTCATATTCGCAAATACTTTAAATATATGCCAAAATGTGCAAAGCCGTAGGGCTGTTTGCAAGACTGCCCTGGTAGGCGTTTATCAGTCTACTGTTCTTCGTTTACCCTCAACATTCCAAGAACTCCTTGGCTCTCATCTACAATCTTTTGTTGTGAACCGATGGAAGCTACATATATTTTTCCATCGAGTTTTGCAATGGAAACAACCCTTGCATGGGCACGTACATTATTATGATGATAACTTATTTTTACTTCGCTAAACCTGATCTTTTTACACATATGTTTTTGATAACGTAGTACTCTCGCGTTACGGTTGAAACGTTGGGAAGGTAGGTAATCTATGATGCTTACAGCCTCATAAATTTTTGAAGCCAATTTTCATCTATAAAAACTGCATTCAAATAACTCATCATCATTAGCACATTCCCGAGGAAATATTCGCCGCTTCACGGAGCTAATAAATTCATTTTTTGAAATGGATTAGCCCTCATCCCTCTACTTTTGCTATATTTAGTCATATGCAGTGGCGGCTTGTACTAAAGGGCACAAGGGCACGTGCCCACCCAACCACCAAGATAAACACAGAAAGAAATTCGCATGTAATTCAGTGCATTATTTTAATTTCATTATTTTAACGATGGTATCAAATTTTCCTTCCGCACCAAAGGCGCGGCTAACACGCTCAAAACTATGTTCCGGGGAACGCTCAGATTTGTTCCCCATGTAGAGGTGATTCAGTTGCCTGTCGGTTATCTTCGCTATACGCGATATACCAGGCGAATGAGGCACCGAGCAGATTGTTCCCCATTTAAAGTCAACGTTTGAATTTCGACCGCAGTGTTTTGTGTTTTCGCGCAATCGCGCGTTTGAATTCAAAGACGAAAGTGACGTTTTTTCAATGATGGAAGTTAATTGCGTGCAAAAAGATCGACTGAACGCATTGGCGGTCCTATCAATAAAAAATAAGTTCGTCCAGTCTATTCCGGATTTTGACAACAAAGTCATAGACGTCTTTTCCAGCATGAAAAATAGGAGAATGGATTTTATATACAAAAAATAGGTAAGTTTTTTCTTGTGCCCGCCCCCTTTCTTAACTCACGAGCCGCCACTGGTCATATGCCTTAGCCAGGTTTACTACTCTCCTCCACTCTTTTCGATCAGCTGCTTTTTGCCTCCAGTTCCCTAACCCCATGCTATTAAGATCCTTTGTTACTTCTTCCAGCCATCTGCTTTTGGACCTTCTTCGCGTTCTGCCTTCTGTTGGTTTCCGTCTTGTAATATTCTTTATACTTTTGTCGTTCCCACTTTTTTCATTGTGTCCTAACCAACGAATTCTCATTGCTTTTATCCCCCGACATCTTCTCTCTACATATCATTAAGCATTTCCGTGTTCTTTCTACTTCTGCATGAATTAATCTCAAGTATTCTCTTTCCAGTACTCGCAGCATATTTTCATTGTTTCAGCGGAGTATATAATAGCCGGTTTTATCAGTTCTTTATACAACCTAATTTTGGTGGCCTTGTTGAGGTTTCTTTTTCAATACCTACTACCTACTATCTTATCGTTGTAGTATATACTGTGCCTTCTCTGTAGGCGATGTTTAATATCCCCACTTCTATCGTTGTGGCTGTTAATGGGGGCTCCTAAATATATATACTTAAAAGTGTCTACTTGTTCAAAGTTGTAAGTTCCTATCAGTACGCTTTTTTATGGTTGTTGATCCCTCTGGCGCACCATATATTTAGTTTTTTCCCCGTGAATGTACAGTCCTCTTTGTGTAGCTTCTTAGGCTATTACATTAACTCTTTCTTCTAACTTGACTGTACTGCGCGTTATCACTACTAAATCATCAGCATTTGCCAAAAGCGTATCCAGGGTGGGGGGCTGCCCCTCTTCCAAGGTGGAAAACAATTAAAATAAAACAGAAAAAATATAAACAAATTTCTGAAAAATTGATTAATAGATTGCTTGTTGGTCTGTCAACATTTTGAAAGAAACTAATTATATTATATTATAAAGTATTGCCAACGCCATTGAAGATTTTGTGACAAATTTCAACCTAGAATCTGATAAGTGTGTGGAGTTGGGTTTCAACGGATGTTCCACCATGTCTGGGAAAGAAGGGGTTGTGCAGGCGATCTTGAGGCAGAAGTACAATAAAACCTTGTATTTCCATTGCTCCTCTCACAAGCTAAACCTTGTGAACGACTTCAACGTTATCCCAGAAATTCTAAACTGCGTTGGAACTATCAAGGAGATGATGATGATGATTTGAAAGAGCGAGATCTAGGACGCGGTTTTCCAAGCATCTCTATGCACTTAGGCCACAATTGATCCATTGTACACCTTAACTAAAAATTTTGCCTATCTGGGGTAATTTCAACTCCAGTAGTGATTTTTAACGTGTCGCACATCGCAGTTGCACGGAACCTACGGCTTTACTTCTTATCCGACAGAAGGCGCATTTCCAGATTTTTCCCCGCTAGAAAAATCTCGCCGACCTCAGAGGTTCGATCCCGCGTCCCTCGGATCTAAAGGCAAACGCGCTAACCACTAGACCACCGAGGCCGGCATCAAGGAGACAATCATATTTTTGTCGTAAGTCCGTTTTACGACGCAAGCTTATTGCGAACATTCCTAAATAGTTTGAGACTAGATGGTCAGAGAAGTACAAGAGCATCCGTGTTTTTAAGGATCACTTCGTCGATATTGTTGAAGCATTAGAGACATTAGCTGAAGAGGGTAATGCAGCAACAAGAATAAATGCATATCAAATGCAGGCAGCGGCGTGCAGATCTTCATGTGTTGTGTCAGTAACATTAATTGCGAAGTATTCCTCTATATTGCAATCCGCAGCAAATACACTTCAATTGGAGGCACTTGACATACTTAAAGCTAACCAGCACATTCAAATTATTCTCGTCATGCTAGGAGAGCATCCGGAAGATGCGGAGAACGTCACAGCTGACGTTTAAAAAAAAACAGGCGACATTGCAAAGCATTTGAACGTTGATATAACCGCCACTCGCGTTGTTGGCCGTCAAATGCATAGAAGCAACCCTCCAGCTGGAAATCCATCCGAATTTTGGAGAAGGTCTGTAATAATTCCTTACTTGAATTCCATCATATCATCTTTAGAAGTCAGATTTTCTGCAAACAAATCACCTGCACTTTCATTGACACATTTCCATCCGAGTAACATCAGAGATATTTAATTGGAGGAATGGAATGAAAGTACTTCATCTTGTGCAACTTTCTACAATTTGGAAGGTGAAAAGGATTTGTGGCTCAAAATGTGGAAAGAGATAAAAGAAGCGCCAGATATCATCGAGGTTTTAAAAAAGAGCGAATTCTTTTTCCAACCATTAGAAAGGCCATACTGATTTTGCTTTCACAGCCCTTTACAACAAGCACTATAGAGCGTCCATTCAGCTCCCTTCGCCGAATTAAAACATGGCTTAGAAGCAGTGGCGGCTCGTGAGTTAAGAAAGAGGGTGGGCACAAGAAAAAACTTACCTATTTTTTGTACATAAAATCCATTCTCCTATTTTTCATGCTGGAAAAGACGTCTATGACTTTATTGTCAAAATCCGGGATAGACTGGACGAACTTCTTTTCTATTGATAGGACCGCCAATGCGTTCAGTCGATCTTTTTGCACACAATTAACTTCCATCATTGAAAAAACGTCACTGTCATCTTTGAATTCAAACGCGCGATTGCGCGAAAGCAGCGCTCCAAAGTGCAAATTGAAACATTGACTGCAAACGGGAACAATGTGCTCGGTGCCCCATTCGCCTGGTATATCGCGTATAGCGAAGATAACCGATAGGCAACCGAATCATCCTCTAAATAGGTACAAATCAGAGCGCTCCCCGGAACATAGTTTTGAGCGTGTTAGCCGCGCCTTTGGTGCGGAAGGAAAATTTGATACCATCGTTAAAATAATGAAATTAAAATAATGCACTGAATTACATGCGAATTTCTTTCTATGTTTATCTTGGTGGTTGGGTGGGCACGTGCCCTTGTGCCCTTTAGTACAAGCCGCCACTACTAATAAGTGACATGAAACAATGACATGAGGTTGAAATCCAATGATATACAAGACGGAAATAACTTAAAAATTACATGTTTGTTTTATAACACAAGTTATGTATTGATATTTTACATTAAAATCTATATGGCAAGTCTAGAGGTTTATATCTATTTAATCTTTGTATATGAGCACTATTATCTAATAAATTTAGGACCAATGCATTTGAATGAGATTCTAAATTACTTGGATACCTACTTATCACTGCATTTAACTATCACATTTTTAACCGAATCCACTTTTAGGTTACTTAGGATGTCCACATTTCGCACAAAGTAGGGAGCATCGCACATTGCCCATAAAACTTTAGATTGGAATCTTTCCATTATTTGGATGTTGGAATTTGCTGTTGTTCCCCACAGTTGAATACCATATGGATGTGAACGCTGCATTATAGACAAGAAGCTTATTTGAGAGGGATAGCTTGGATCTTCTTCCAAGTAGCCAGTAGTGTTTTTTAAACTTGTCTCCGAGTTGTTAAGTTTCTTCCAAATGTGGGTCCTCCACGTCAGGCCCTTATCCAGGTGCATACCTAGGTATTTTATCTCCGTCACTTGTATAAGCGATATATTATTAATAAATACTGGCGGTGTAATACCCTTGCGTTTTGTAAAAGCAATGTGGAACGATTTTGCTTCGTTTAATTTTATACGCCATTTTTTGGTCTACTGCATGACTTCATCTAAACTCTGCTGTAGGCAATTTGCTGCTGTTACTGGATCATTGTGCTATATCATAATGACTTTATCATCAGCAAAAGTTGCAGTAAAGAATGTTGATTTATAGGCATGTCTGCTGTATAGATTCCACTGGCGGCGATAAGGGGCCCCTTTGGCCTCCTTGCTAGAATAAAATCTCCAAAATAAAACTTTATGAATCAATGATTCATTCTACCAAAAGTTTACAGAACAAATTAATATAAGTTGAACCTCTCCTTCGCTCGGATGAGTGTCGGCGTTACAATCACCAAAAATGTATTTGTTTTGTCTCTATTCGCCGACCCGATAAAGTACAAAGAATAAATAGTAACTTGCGGGGCCGCCGCCGGTTAACTTTGGCGGCTTATTGAAATAGAAAAGCGGTAATGCCGACAAAGCAAAACGCACCTATGCCAGGTCGCCGCCGGCATCGTTTTTAATATATTTTGAATAGAAAAATAAAAATCAGTTGCAGGATTACTGCCCTGAGTGCCGTGTTATCGCGTTTTTTCTTCCTTCAAGTTTCAAGTACGTTTGCGGCACGCACATAATTTTATGTGGGTTTCTTGGTGTGATCTTTGTTTGTGCCCTGAGGTTTGCCTTATTTTAGTAAAAGGAATAATGACTGATAAAGGTAGACAATACCTCAGTGGTGCTAAAAAAGGGAAACAAAAGACAGAAAAACTGGAAGCAGTTTGTAAATTGCCCAAGATCGATGACTTTTTTAAAGTCATAGGTGAAACAAAGACAAATCAGGAAAATGAAGACAAAAAGATGATACTAGAGAAGAGAACATTTCACAAGACGTTTTTACTGGAGACAGCGAGGGAGACAGTAATCAGAATCAGGCTACAACTTCAAAATTCAACCCTGAAGTCGCAAATGTTGATGGTGTGGAACAGAGCTATGGAGTAACTGAATTAAATTTAAATGCTCAAAAAACTAGCATCGTCGAATACAATGAGTCAGCTCCATTTAATACAGATAGGGCGCTGTTTCCCGATGTGTTGACTGATGAAATGAAGCGAAAAATTATACTTTCAGGCCCAAATAGACCTATCGTTTGTTAGGAATATACATACAAACAGGTCGTTTAGTGTGGAATATTACTACACAACCACTAAAACTGGACAGAAAATGGATAGATTTTGGTTATGCTATTCCCAGATTTTAAATGCAGTGTACTGCCAACCTTGTTGGCTATTTTCTGATAGGGAGCAATCACATGCATGGTGTGATGGCACTATTAATGACTGGAAAGGCCTGAGTAAAAAAATTAAAAAACATGAAGAGAGTACCGCCCATTTTCGTGCATGTATTACATACACGTCTTGGGAAAAAAACGAAACTGTAGACAAATTAATTCGAGGATCACAAGACACCATTAACGAAGTTTTGATTAGAATTTTTGATACTACGCGAACCTTGGCAATTTGTAGTTTACCTTTTCGGGGCCATCACGAGATTGTTTCTGAAATAGGGCCTCAAAGTGGTAATTTTTTGAATATTATCGATTTGCTGTCGAGATATGATCCTTTGTTGAAGTCGCATATAACAAATAAAAATAACCGAAATAAATACTTACACCATGATACGCAAAATGAAATCATAACATTGATGTCAAAGTCGGTGGTAGAAGGAATAGTTAGTGAAATTTCTAAAGCCCCTTTTTCTCCCTAATCGTCGATACAACCCAAGATATCTCAAAGAAGGATCAATTGAGTATTATTATTCGTCATGTTAACGTTGACCTAGATCATGATAAATCTGTTGCAGGCAAAATCGAAATAAAAGAATCATTCCTTGGTTTTATAGAAATAGGTGACCAAAGCGCCAAAAATTTTGAGCACGTTATTTTAAGTACATTAAAAGAACTGAAAATTGATATAGGAAAATGCCGAGGTCAGGGATATGACGGAGCTTCTAACATGAGCGGGAAATATTCTGGACTTCAGGCAAGAATTAAAGAAATAGTACCAACTGCTGATTTTGTTCACTGCTCCGCACACAATGTAAACCTGGTGTTGAGCGATTCAGTGCAAAATGTTAGCGAAATTAGTAATTTCTACGGATTACTAGAGAATATACATTTGTTTTTCAATAAAAGTTTGCCCCGCTGCTGGCAAGAACTCAACAAATCTAAAGAAGAAAACGGAATGATTAAAAAAACATTGAAAAG
>JABXWE010003986.1:0-51954 GCA_014611495.1 Limonius californicus
ATTAACATATGACAAGGCTGTTACCGTATGCAATACGCCTGTTTCAATAGTCAAATGTTGCTGACATCTGCTTCCTTTTTGCGTGTTTTACATTTTTTATTATCATATTTGTTTGTATGAAGCTTTGTTTAGACCATTTAAGAAAGTATAAACAATTTGATTGTGTTGTATTGTTCTGACTAATTTGTTATTTTTAGAAAAAAAAATAATTTGTTTTAAAAAATTATATATTTGACTGCTATCATTTTTGACAAAATTATATTTTCAGTAAATTAAAAAATATTACTCAATTGAAAAAAGTTTGTGAAGAGAAACATTTTTTATTAAGTATAAAATATGTAATATTTTAAGCATTCCCAACAACAGATATCACACGAGTCAAATGTCAAATGTCAAAATATTCCCAGTATTAAGAAAACCGGACTAACTAAGCTTCACCTCTTGTGAATGAATAGATGTTCATTCACAAAATGATATTTTTCTGTTGATTACAATAATTGTTTCTCCTTCATAAAAGGACACAAAATATATGTAGCAAAAAAAGTTATGTTCTTATTTTTCAGATAAAACAATATGTTACTTTTTTGAAATAAATAAATAATAAAAAATATTTTTATAGAAGAAATGTGTTATGTTAACAAAATTATAATAATTTTTGCCGTCATAAATGAGCCACACAGTGCTTCATACGTTTGAATCTAACACTAAAAGGACTAAATTCTATTATTATAATACAGACAATTTCCATATTGGCAAAAGTCCACATTTATTTGTGTTTCACCTAAGCTTAGATTAATTTTTCACGTAGGCTTGCATTAATTTTTATTGGCATCAAACCAAACTCCACCATCGTTTAAGCTAAACATTTATTCTGAACTAACAAAAAATAAATGAGTTACTAATGTTTCGATACAAGTTTTGAGGAAATTTTTTGTGTGGTTGCTTAAAATTTGATAAAATAATATGTTAAGAAAATACATACAGATTAAAAAAAATAATTACAGAAGTATCTTTGTAAAAAGTACTCATGTTTACACAGAAAATAAAAACTTTTCTAAATTTATAGTCTAGGTAAGAAGGAAACGACCAAATGTTAAAAAGAAATTATGAGAGTTGATAGTATGTCATAAGTCATTTTTTACAGCCTTTGAGAAAGAAATTGGCGTTTTTGTCAGATAATGAATGAAAGTGTAGATATTGATGAATTATTGTATGGGATGTTCACACTCCTGATTAATAACACAAACTCAATTTAAATTACTTCTCTCTCTCCATAATTTATAATCATAAGTCATCATCGGATTTGTTGTCAGTTTTGTTGGTAACTAGGAAAAAGTGTCAAAAAGGAATATTAATTTTGTTGATGTATGTAACTGAAGTTGTCATGAGGTAATATGGTGAAAGTGATGATTCTGATTATTACATGGAGTGGAAATACCTACAGCAAATTTGGATAAATACAAACAGTTTTATCTTAAAACAATCCTAATACTGTGTGGGGTGTAAATGATAAATACTAGTGTCTAGTGAAGTTTTTAGGTTTGTACATTTTTTTTAAATAATGCAGTACCTTACCTAGTTACCGAGTCAATACTGTAAGTATCGTTTGAAAATACTTAATACCTCTAGTCCTTTTACAGTAAACTGGGAAATAAAAACGAATTTAATTGCTTCGCATAGCTTACATTAAATGTTTGTATGTACACTTAGACAAACCAATTTGTTTATTTTAATAATTTACTTTCAACATAATTTTTTGGTATATCTTTAAATATATAAAATTTGTATATAGATATAATAAGGGTTAGACATTAATTATTACTATTAAATTAGCTTATGTACAAATAAGTGTGTACTTCAAACTGAAAATCCTAATTTTTCGTACGACACTTAATGCCAGATGACGTATAAATACATAATTTAAAAATTTAAACTATATCGTGTTTTGTGTTTTATGTACAATGTAAGTTTATATATTTAATTGACGTAAAATTGTTTACAAAGTGCTAACCATGGTGTATGAAAAAATAGTTCATAAAATGATACTTCGGTCTTTCCAGTATGATTTACAAAATGGCAATGACCAAAATCACATTGATTATAATTCTCTATTATGGCCTTTAAAATTTCGTATTATTGTTAATGTGATTCCTTGCCATTAGGTAGATCAGTATTGTAGGAAAAGATAATTTATTAATTCGAGACAACTGTTATTTCATCTAACAGATACCTGAAATGTTCATTTTTATTGGATTCTTATTCTGCAGAAGCTCATAATAGTTTGTATGATAAACTATGCACAAAATTTCTGTTCCGAAATAAAGTTATCTCGATGTGAATGTTTGGGTATATGTAAAAAATTGTACACATTAAAAGCAGTAAAAATAATAAATGTTTTCTGTTTCTAACATATGGTTTTAATGAATATATATTTAGTTCTAAAAAATAATTAAGCAATTTTTAATAAAAAAGTTTCTTAATTTTTTATATCTATGGCTATGGCGGAGATTTATAAATTGCTTTTATAACTTCTGATAACTCTGCTCCTGGGTTTTAGACCCACTGCACTGCGGCCAAGTAGACCTATTGTGCCTCCTATGTTGATCACACTCCCTCGAATACTCCCATGTCTTTCATGTAGACCTTGAGGGGTGACAGCCTAGATTTTGTCTGTGTTCAAAAAAAGAGCCTCCGAACTCCAGCAACCTGTAAGTAGCTCTGTTAATAGTTTTAGGTTACTCCTGTGGAGATACAGGATTTCTTTTACGTGCTTCTCTGAGCAGCTGTTTTATATGTCCTTTGGCCCTACTGTATGCAATGCAACAGGTGAACTCTGGATTGAACGGAGAAAATTTGACTCCTCTCCTAGTTAGCGAGTCTGCCTTTTCATTGTCTACTATTCCCTGGTGACCCCGTACCCATTCCAAAGTAACTTTATTCCACAGTATTGGAATAGACTTCCTGTGCTAGCAGGGCCTTTAAAGCACCCTGACTGTCAAAGCTAATGTCTATTCTCATAGTGCTTTTCCACCATGTTCTGTGCACAGGTGGTAATTGCAGTTAGTTCTGTTTGAGATACAGTAGCATATCGACCCAGGTTTATGCTAATTTCATTCCTTGTACTCTCTTCATAGGTCCTTGCTTAACCTCTGTTACCCTAGTTACGTCTAGGTTTTAGTGGGATTAACTGAGAATCCCTCTTTGAAGTACCATCTTTCTAGGGTGAACAAGGTCTTCTGCATCAAATTACACAGAATACCTCCAAACCCACCTCTAATTAGAATGGCTATGTCGTCTGCATAACCATTTATGAAGCTGGTACAGAAGGTGTGAACTATTAAGCAACACAAGAGAGAGGACAGTACCCCTCTGGCCCCCTCGGGAGTTGGGACACCTACCGAGCGCGTCTCCAGGTGGCGGATAGGAGAACGGCCGAGATCCTCGGGACTAAGGTTAGTGGCAGCTAGTAGGGATATCCCGGGCCTAAACTCCTGTGTGGTGGAACGAACGCTGCCACCGCGGACCATCCCCTCTCTTCATTGAGTTGTGACCGCTCAATGAACTTCACAGGGTTCAGGTTACCCTCGTGTTTGTGCCATCGAGGCGAGCTGTGTCGGTTGGATGAAGGGATCCTGGTGATTGAGCTACCTCTGGGACGGTTAGGGTTACCTGGAGTGCAATAACACATCTCTTTGGCCCTGATTTCACTTAGACGGAAGGTCAAGGCTACCCCACCTTGATCAATCGGCTATATCATCGTGTCAGACCACCGGTAGGGTGAGCTTCTTGGGGGCATGCAGTGGGTCCCTAGGTATTCTGGTTTCTGATTTCCTAGGGTTCTCCTGGAGGTGCCTACTGGTGTGCAACTCATCTCTGGAAGCTATATCTCTTTTGGTGGGTGGGGAGCTAGGGAGATGAATTTTTCTGTTTCAGCATTGATTCCAAGCCAGAAACCGTACAGGATGCGTCCTCGGATACCCTTGAACCCACACAACAGCGGAAACCGCAACAGTAGCAGTAGCAAAAACAAAAGGAGGAACAGACTCTTTCAAAGAGAAAGAAAATCACTGGCTCATGAGGAAGGCTCGCCTAGCTGCAGAGAACTCCGGCGCTACTGTCTGTACCTCTACCCAAGGGCTGGCTCTTGACGCTAACCCTAAGGCGGCAGGTTCAGGCAAAGTAGACAGAAGAATTGGAAAGGGATGTGGGGCCTCCTCAATCGCAACCAAGGGACTGGCTCCCAGAGCTAATCCCAAGGCGGCTGGTTTCGGTGATTCTACACTTTCCACAAGCAAGAAGAATAGATCGGATGGAAGCACGCCCTCCACCTCTAATCCGAAGAAGAAGGTCAAGCAGGTACCATAAATCTTCTGTATTTCCACCCCTGCGAAATGCAACAATTGGGCAACTTGAATTTTTTCATCCTTCTTATTCACTTCGGTGGCTATTAGGTAAATATTGAAGCTATTTAACCATAAAGCCCACTGCTCCGCTGGATTTCCATTATTTAAATTTAGTGGAGACAATGTGTTTCCCGCCATTTTCACTATTGTCTCTCTTCACGATTTATTTGTTTTCACTTAGTTACCGCAGTTCACTTTCACTACACACTTGTTCTTTGTTCGCAGCGCCATGTTATGTTATGTTTTACTTGGGCTAGGTGGGGAATTAAAAGTCTTTGTCTTACATAACTGGTTTATTAAAATCTAGTTGGATCCTTCTGAGTCTGGTCTTAAACTATGACTGGCGATTACAAATCCCGTCCGCACAGTCTCAACCCTCGGTCTCCTACCTGGAGCTCGAACACCCCGTTTCCAGGAATGTGATCCTTCACTCCACACCAGGCACCTCCGCGTGGCCATCGTGGATCTAAGGATCCCCCTCGGAAAAATTACTCAGGTTCAAGCGGACCTAATAAACGTTCAGTTGCTAGTGGCTCTGGACAACCACATGTTTGCCCTAGTCGAAGGCCAAACTGCACCCACTTTTAAGAGATAGCAGTACTCGGAGGAGATTCTTCGAATCACCTGCGAGGATGACCAGTCCCTGAAGCGGCTAACAGAGGCTACTAACCTGCCAACCTTGTGGGAGGGTGCTCGCCTCAGCGTCGTTCAAGTGGATCGACTGCCTAGGTTGGCGAAGGCAGCTCTGTGGCTCCCGGGGAAACCCAAACCTACGGAGACTGTCTTTCGACGCCTGGCAGCGCAGAACCCCAGGATAGGCGTTGAGGACTGGCCCCTCTTCCATACCGCCGAAAGGGAAGAGCCATCTGGCAGATTCCTGATTTTCGGCTTAAACAGAGAAGCGGAGACAGTCGTGAAAAGCAGAGGCGGTAAACTGCACTACCAGTTTACCACCCTAAATGTAAAAATTCAATGGTCTGGAGAAGCATCTTCAGCCTTTGAAAATCAAATTTCAGGTGAGGGTGCATCCACAGATACCCCTCAACCCTCCTTTGTTGCAGGACAGGGTGCGTCTTCGGATGCCCCTCCACCGCCACTAGGAGCGCTGCCGCTACCAAAGCAGCCGTCCAAAGAGGAGCCCCCACAATTCCCCGCACCCATGGACACCGGGGCCGATTAACTTTGTTGTCCCCATGCCCACCCAGCCTGGACTGAATAGTATTCAAATTAACCTGCAACGCAGACATATCGACATTGGACAAGGAAATGCAATATTAGCATCAGTATATCTCCCCAGTGACTCAATCGACTCCTCCTCCTCCACCTAGCGCGGAGTTGATCGAATTGGTGGAGTACTGTGAGAGGAACAATAAACACCTAATTACTGGTTGTGATGCGAATGCTCACCATGTTTCGTGGGCAGCAATAGCATTAACACCAGAGGTAGGTCTTTACTTAAGTGCCTAATAAGTACAAATTTAGAAATACTGAACCGCGGATGTGAATCTACCTTTGTCACAACGCCTAGCCAGACCGTGATAGATATCACTCTGGCATCTTCAAGTATTTCCAATAATATTGAGGGCTGGCAGGTATCACCTTTTGTATCCATGTCAGACCACAGATGGCTTTGTTTCAGACTATCTGGTACTACGGCCACACCAAAACAATATAGGAAACCTAGGTGGACTGACAGACTATCTTACAAAGCAGATCTGGAAGCCCACCTGGCGGAGTCGATTTTCCTGGAAGTGATTGTTCAGATAGAGGACTTGCAGTCCAGCGTGGATGTTCTGCAGAACTCATTTCTACAATCCTATGAATCATCGTGCCCCCTGAAGGTATCCAAGGCGAGTCGCACAACCTTTTGGTGGTGCAGGAAACTCGACAGGATGAAATCAAAGTTGGACAAACTCTTCAATAAAGCAAAGAAAACTAGAATTACTAGTGGCTGGGAGGCATACGAAGACCAAAAACGAATATACGAAAACGAAATTCGCTCGAGGCAGAGGGACTCTTGGAAAACTCTTTGCAGTTCCATATAGACCACTACCGCAGCGGCTAGACTACAAAGGATCCTTCCTAAGGACCCCAATCAACCACCAGGTTGTTTCAAGCAAGGAGATGGTTCTTTTACAACCAAACTCGAAGAGACAGCGGAAATGTTAATTTAAACACATTTCTCAGGCTGTATTGTCACTCTTGATCGTATATAGCCGAGGCCCAACGCCTTACCTCCCACCGAGGAGGATTGGGAAGTGGCGGACCAGGGCTATAAATTCCTTTCTTTCCTACAAGTCGCCAGGAGTGGACGGTGTCTTTCCAGCCCTATTACAATGGGGACTGGACTTGATACATGCTCACCTGGTGCGCATCTACCGGGCATGTATCGCGTTTAGATACATACCGGAGAACTGGAGAGAAGTGAAGGTAGTTTTTATACCTAAACCAGGGCATACCGACTACTCCCCGGCCAAATCATATCGTCCCATTATTCTTACAACTTTACTAAAGACGTTTGAGAGACTTTGTGACAGAGAAATCAGGGAGAAGGTGCTTGTTTCACACCCACTGCACCTGAACCACCATGCTTACACAAGGCGGGGTTCTGTCTCCACTGTTGTGGAATACAGTGGTGGACAGCCTTCTAAGCTCTGTCAATGATGCTGGGTTCTGTAACATTGGATATGCGGATGACGTTCTCATCCTCATCACAGAGAAATTTGAGGGTACGCTCTGCACCTTAATGCAGACGGCTCTCCAAATAACGGAAAAATGGTGTAGTGATCAGTCCCTCTCTGTCAATCCCTTGAAGACAGAAAAGGTACTTTTCACAAAGAAAAGGAAGGTTGGACCCTTACGTACACCTCTACTATTTGACAGTTCTCTCAGCTTTTCACATTGCGTCAAATACCTGGTAGTTATTTTTGACAAACAGCTGAATTGGGTAAACGTTTGAAAGCTAAAACTGAAAAAGGATGCATGGTTTCTTGGCAGTGTCGTCGCGCTATAGGTAAATCCTGAGGACTCTCTCCCAGAATTACCTTGTGGTTGTATACTGCCGTGATTAGACGTATGCTATGTTATGGAGCACGTGTTTGGTGGCCCAGGGTCAGACAAGTTACGGCAGCAACCAAACTAGGACATGTACAACGTCTTGCCTGTCTTAGTTCTACAGGTGCTATACGTTCAACTCGTACGGCCGCCTTAGAGGTGATCTTATGCCTTCCACCACTCGACCTCTTTGTGGAGGACGCAGCTGTGAGGACGGCTTTGAGGTTGCGTTATAAGGGTCTGTGTAACACAGCAGGCAGGGGAGGCAGACATATCTGCATGCTGGATGAGACGGTCGTCAAGACCCCTCTCCTAGACGCAGTGGTTGATTACCTCCCTCCACAATATGCCTTCAATAGATACTTCACTGTTTATGCCAATGCTGAGCCAATCCAGCATATGGATTTATCCATCTTTACCGACGGATCTAAAACAAGGCATGGGACGGGTGCCGGAGTCTTCTCTGATGACCTTAACCTACGCCACACTGTATCACTAGCCAAAATTGCTACTGTCTTCCAAGCGGAGGTAGTGGGAATAATGCATGGTGCAAAGACAATTCTTGAACGACAGATCAAGAACCGACGTACTGGTATCTACAGTGACAACAGAGCCGCTTTACTAGCCCTGGGTAGTTGCAAAATTACATCAGGAGTGGTACTGCAGTGCCGTGAAGCTATCGACAATATCTCAAAAGATAATGTCATTACTCTCATATGGGTGAAAGGACATGACGCAAACTACGGCAATGAGGAGGCTGATGAGATTGCGAGACTGGCCTCCAAACGACTTATTTGGGGACCAGAACCCGTTATTCCTGAAGACGTTCAGCTTCATGCTATATCAAGAAACCCTAAAAAACTTCACACGGAGATGGGTAAGCACCAAAGTTGTTGTCATGCAAAGGCTGCTATTAGTGTACCCTCGCCAAGGACAGCCAAATTTTGTGTGCAACTGTCCCGAAAGAACCTGCGACTGGTTGTAGGTATCTTATCTGGCCACTGCACTCCAAATCAACACGTGCACAGGATGGGACTGGCGGACAGCCCAAACTGTCTAGGATGCAACGGGGATAACGACACAGCAGAACACGTCCTGTGTCACTGTCCAGCTCTCGCAACAATCAGAGGATCCATGTTGAGAGACTTTTGGGCCTGATATAGCCGAAATCATCAACACCCCAGTTGCGGATGTCCTCAAGTACATCCAAAGTATTGGATGGCTTGGGTGATGCCTAAATTGGGGAGCTGCTAGGGAGGCAGCACAATGGGCCCACCTTTGTGGTCTAAGTGCACGTGAGGTATCTCACCCTCCCAAAACTACCAATGACCAATGACACCTCTGGCCCTACCTGTAGACATCCTTGAGTGACCTTTAATTGCAGGTATTATTACTCACAGGTAGTCTATCTATCTTTATGGCATCCAGCTGTGGGGCACTGCTTCTCACTCAAATATTGAAATTTTGGAACGATTTCAGTCTAAGACACTTCGAATGATCACTAATGCACCCTACTATGTACCCAACAAAGAAATCTTGAATGACCTGAAGGTGAAGACTGTGAAAGAAGAAATAGTTAAGTGTAGTGAAAAATATCTACTGCGATTTGAAACACATCCTAATCCATTAGTGTCAAACTTGCTCGATGATAGTGACCAAGTGCGTAGATTTAAACGTTTTAAACCGTTAGATCTGTCTTCTCGCTTTTAGCTTGTCAGACTTTAAATTAACAAGTGTGAACTAGATATACTTTTAAGTAAAGTCGCCATGAGGAACGTCAAAGGGCGTTACCTTCACATGTAATTAGCAATGATTTGTATTAATTGTTAGTCATCTGATTTGCCTATTGCTAATGTAGCAGATTGCAAATAAATCTTACCAGTAAAAAAAAATCTATCTATCTGTTTACAGTTCGGCAGACTCCTCGTTTTACTACGGCATTATTAACCGACTCGAAGGAGATATTGCCAAATGTTCCGTTAATATCCATGAAGGCAGCCAGTGCAACCTTTCACTTGTCTATAGCCTCCGCTCTTTTGACTAGCTGTTATATAGCGAGCTCGCAGTATTTCCCTGTTTAGCAAGCAAATTGGTTCTGATATAAAGGATTATCCTTCAAAACAATTACCTGTATGTATGTTGTCCAGGTGGTATGAATACCATATTTGCTAGGTTTATTTCAGTAACACTTAGATACAAGTTTATAAATTTTTCATATCATGTTATTTCAAGCTAACATCCACTGAAGGTGCAGTGCTCCTGTGCGTGTAAGTTAGCTACATATCCTCTATAACAGTATAGTCTTCAATTTATTATGAGGTGTGTAATCTGTTGCCAAACTGGCCCTACAGCGTGAGCATTGTGGCGATGCCAGTGATTCCGTCAACTCTGACTGACTTGTATGATTCAAAAATGTTAATCACCCATACAATTTTTGTGTTATTGCAAATTTTATTTGTCCTAGCCCAGTCTGCTCTGGTCGCCAGCCTATGAAGTGGTATGACTGGATTTAGACTGTTTGTTTGGGTGATCTTGGTAGGTATTGACAGCCCAGAGAGTTAGTCCTGAGCATAAACTCTAGGGTTTCTTCTCCGATTGTTTCATCAGCGAGCCTAGCTCTTTGCAGCGCCTTCTGAAGTGTTACATATTGTGGAATGCTTTCAATCTTCTCGCAGATTTTCCTTCATGAGGAGCTTTTGGCTTTTCTCAGGGCGTTGTTGTGCTTAGTTAGGGAACTTTTATAGTGTTCCCATTCTCCCCTAGCTTTAGTTCAGTTGAAGAGGTTCATAGTATTATTTCTGAGAATGGAGAGTATCCTATTCCATAATGGGACTTGGGGTTTACCTGTCCTAGCTTCTGAAGGACAGCTATTATCAAAAGCTGTATTAATTTTAGTTTGTAGACTGTCTGCCATTATTTCAATTACAGTCAATTTAGATAAATGAAACTACAGGTCATTAAAATGTATCAAAAATAACAAATAATTAACTTTCCTGATTTGGTTTTTATAAAGCATCAACCGTATACATAATTTGATATAATTCTTAATGTTAGTTAATGGGCCCATTACTTCCAGGCGTTTCTTTCATTTGCTTAAATATCAAAATAATAAACAGAATTTGTTGTTTATAATATTTGTATTGAATTAGTATTAAATAGAACAAGTTTTACTATCAGAGATAATATTCTAACATCACAGAATCAGTTCTGAAAAACTAAACTAAAGTTTTATAGTACGCGCATATTTTTATGTATAGGTTCCACACATTTTTGTTTCTAATACTAATCTATAGAAACTTTAATGCACATCGACTGTTGTTATTACCTACTATATATAATTTTGCACCATAAAAAATAAACATCGGTGAGTACAAAATAAAACGAATTAAAAAAAATGAGAATTATTTACATTAAGATGTATTCAAGTTTTTGTATTGTGCAGGTAAATTTATGAACATTAACTGCCTCACTTCTTGTATTTTAATGCTGGTCACTGGTAGGATAGTTATCTGATGCAGTACCATCAATCTAAAAAGTTCATTGTTAAATAAAATCATGCCTGTATATGGAAAATATGTTCATAAATAAATTCCTTACCATTCCTGAATTATATCTATCAGCGGAGGAGCTTGTAGAGGGGCAGGTAACAGTAGAAAAATTAGGTTGAGCTAGTCTAATAGATCTTCTCTGCCTGAAAATTTGTAAAATACTGAGACCGTCACAGACACTTTGACACAACTTACATTCTCTGATGTGGCTGGGTTTGTTGATATATGGGAGACAGTAAAGGCATTGGGGCTATGGTTGCCAATATATTCCTTGAAAAGGAAGTGGATTGTTCTGGTCTAGCATAAGTATTTGCCTAAAATTAATATGTGTTGTAATTAGGTTGATAAATTTGTTATATTAGAAAATGTGGAGGTAGCAGCTAATCAAAACTGGATGAAAAACTAATTATTCCTTACCATTTCCCGATCAGTTGTACATACAGGCATGGTTGGAGTAGACCTATAAATTATAATTTTTAAAAGAAAGATGGTAGTAGAAATTTTGGGTAAAAACATACATTGTAATAGTTGTGTTCTGTAATATCTCTTGAAGTTCTTCTAAAGACCTGCTCAATATATTTTTCGATTCTACTTGGGATTGGATGTATTCAGTTGGTTGAAATGACGTAGTTATGCTATAAAAATGAGGTTGAAATTTAAAAAATAGTTAGCTAGTGTTATACATAAGTTCCAATCATAAACATTAGCAGATACACACTGAGTTAATTAATGTGGTACAGGAAGTACCTTCATTATATCGGTTTTAATATTTTGTCATTATTGAGCACGAAATATTTTCAAAATAAAATATAGATTTACAATTCTAAATGAAGTATTTATTAGATATTGTAAAATTACTTGAAAACCTTTGTTGATATTGGGGGATAACAATTATTATTTTAGTGATGCAAACAGGTACAGTCGAACCATTTAACCGAAAGCTGAAGTTGTTGATTAGTCGAAGTCGGCTGACACTCTCAGACAAATTCCTATAGTGTTCTGTATCTAAATCTCTTAGCCACATTTCAATTAGTCAAAGTTCTGAATAAGTCAAAGTGTTTTGTTATTTTACTTAGCATAATTTTCTCTCTATAACTCGAACGTTTTAATTCTTTCAAGAAATGTTGTTACAAAGACTGCTCCATTGCTTAATACCTATTTGTAGAAATATATGCAAGCAGATTGTTTAAACTCTGCTTACTCCTTGCCGATGGATAATGGATCTTGGGGGTTTGAAACTACGCTTTCCATAAAATTAACAGTCGAGAAAGTTGTTTAAGCAATTTTTAGTAACTGCCGATTACTGATAAGTTGGTAATGATGGCATTCATTTGATTATTTCTTAGAATATCCAGGGTTGTAAAATCCCATTTCATAATTTCCGATGGTCGTTTAAATTAGGTAACTTAATTTTGCTTCAACTTTGTGGTAATGAGATCAATATGCAGTACCAAAAGTGAAAAAAGAATGTAAATGACAAAAAGTGAGTTTAATTTGGGTCAACAAGGCGATAACAAAAAGATATTGCATATGAATTTGGTGGCATACCAAGTAATATCCAATCTACAATTTAAAAAAACAAGAATTTCATCATTGATGCGTTTGATAACGATTGTGAAAGTTAATTCTAACTAGCAGCACAGTAGATAGATTATCGAATATTTTATGTGACCAATATAGTTCACCAGAAGAACTTTTGACACTAATAGACAAATATTGTGAAAATATTGAACATAAAAAGAAAAAAAAATATCCAATCGTTATCGAAAATTCCGTAAACTATAAGTTAGTGGATAATTTGTGCGATAGTTTTGCGTAAAAAACTGAAAAACTACTTTGTGTTGCTCATTTTCTTAGAAAATTCGATAAGTCCAATATAAAATTTTCATTCCCTACCAGTTTGATTAAAAGTTAGTGCTCGTTGTAGTTAAGCTGTGTTTAATGTTGAATAGGAATGTGTTGTAAAGCTAGTTTCAAGGAAGATTGTATAATGTACAGGTATATTGTATTAAACGCTGCCAAATGATTTTCATTGTTTTCACTTGTCACTTCTTCGAGTGCAGCTGTAATTCACTTCACAGGCATGCAATTGCTACATAATTCTTGATTTACGGCTTCAATCTATTAGATACTGTGGTATTTATATTGTTAAGGGAATTTCATGCCGTTTTAGAATATCTGTATAATAGTGGGTTTTTTTTATATTTCTTACAGTAACTGTGATATTTGCTGTCACACATAAAATCAAACAGCGTATGTAGGGTGATTACTTTATCTTGTAACAGATAGGTAGGCTATACACATTACAGCTGTTTGCATTCCATGGGTATCTTAGTAAACTTTACATTGTTTAAATAAATATCAATCAAAGTAGTTACGTTGGATGTACTACCATGAAACTACAATGAAACTATTTACTAACAAATAAGATGCAGTTTTGCAATAAGTCAACTTTGTACAGAAGTTTGTGATAGTTATAGTTTGTTGTATTGTACCTAGGAACGACAAGAAATTAAATTAAATCTGTACATTAATTATAATAAAAGTAAAAAATATTGCACATATCAGAATACAAACAAATTAATAAATGCAATTATTATATTAAGTAATAAAAAAAACAAGTTAAGTAACTATTCCTTACATTCAAATTGCCTGTTTGAACGTTCATATGTAGTGGATGAATGTAGGCTGGGACCCATACACGAAACGGTGATATCCGAAGAACATTTGATGGATGTACTAAGGAGATAACTATAGTTTGCTCAATCTAGAAAAATGTACATTTTATATAGGTACTTACGTTTGTAAAAGCCTTTATACAAATTTCATAATAACATTTTTGTTTAACCCTTTATTTGGCAACCATCCTAAATTTTGTTTAAAATTATTCTGAACTATAAGTAGACTTGTAGTATAGTAAGAAAGTAGATATTATTCTCAAAAGCAGTTTATTGTGCTTTGTTTACAAAAAAGTAACGTTGCTTGTATGCTACATTGCCTATACAAGGTACTATACTTAACTCTAACTATTTATTATGAAATGTAACAAAACAGTTCCTTTTCGGCACAAAACAAAGGACCAACCCACACTTACCACAATGAACTGTTGAAAATCCTGATGCACAATATCTGCAACGTCCTTTCTTGCCATAAGTGACCTATTCCATCACATCGTACACCTTCCACGGGCACAGGGATTACCGGTTTTTTCTTGCTAGGTACTTTTTCTGATTACCGTCGGCCACGTTTACTTTTTCCAGTTGAGATTAGAGCATCGGCAATCATAAGTCGATACTCTTTCAGACGAGGTTTGTTCTTATTAGTCTCGCTACGAAATAATAGCCATGCGTTTATTATGGAGAGATCCAGCATATATCCAAACAATCTGAGATACCAGCGCTTGGATTTCAGTGGTACTCGGTATAATTCGATTAGCACACCCGCTAAATCTACCCCACCCATGTGTTTATTGTACTCCTGTATAATTTTGGGGCACTGTACATCTACTCTTTTCTTCTCCTTTGAATTCCATCGTTTCACGTTACGTATTGGTTCAATACCAACGAAAGAGCTAGCTAAGGTGACAATTTTATTATCAACCCATTGTACAGCTGCAATATCATTATTCTGGTCATACCAGTCGTCCATCGTTCCTCTACCTCCTTTCAGAAGATCAGGATCGTATTTGAATGGATAATCCTTTATTCTGTTCTTTCTCAAAGTTCCTAGTGAATCGATTCCAAACGATTGTCGCAAGTAGACAATTAGCGCAAAGGTGCAAAATTATCAAAAAATACCTTTGCATGTAGTGACCGAGGTATCTGTTTGCATAGAAAGATTACCATTTGTCCACCGATTCAAAATTTCTTTCCTTTCTCATTTAGATTTGTCTGGATACCTTTTCCTGTGTACGTAATGAAGTCATATATAATACCTGACACATCTGCTCGAACAATTATTTTGTAGCCCCACTTATGTGGTTTATTTTGGATATATTGTCTCAAATTACCTGCTCGGGTACCCTTATATAGTACCATCATTTCGTCCACTGACTGGTTCTGTTCTTGTTCCAGTTTTTTGCAGTTATCTCTTACGGAATCAAGAATAGGGCGTACTTTGAATAGTCGATCTGTAGAATTCTGATTTTCATTGTTATCTATTAAATGTACAAATCTTCGTAACTTCTGAAATCGTTTCAGGCTCATCACATCTACAGCTTTTGGATAACGAAGCCATTGACTCCAATAATCGATGTACGACGGAAATTCAACCACTCCCATTAGCACCAAGAGGCCAATAAATTGCTTTATTTCTTTATCATCCGTACATTGAGTAGAATACAAGTTAGTTTGCTCACTAATCAAAGATATGTTGTTCTTGGAAAAATTCTATAAAAGTAAGTTACAGGTGTTGATTCAGCACAGTCAAAATTCTGTCACGTTATCGACTTCATTCGGAATCGGAATGTCCATATTCTGCCAGTCAAAATTTTGCATTTGAAAATTATTACATTCTGCATCTCTTTCAACTTCCTGTATAAATCTAGATAAAGGTAGATCATCCTCAGAATCAAAGTCGTCAATAAGTATGTCATCTGCAACATCCGTTTCTTCTATTACAATGTCCTCCTCTTCAAAATATGTTCCACTCATAGTAGGTAACAACTGTTTTCTTCCAAGACCATCTGAGCAATTTTCATCTGATCACTGGCTGGTGCAAGAATGGTCGACCGGTGGAAAATGACATCTTCATTATCTAATAGATCTGCATCTGATAATTCAGGGTTCTCAGGAGGCAATAATATAACTTGTTTTTTTTTACTAGTGCCAGAAAAAACACTCACATCCATTATTGTAAAAACCTAATAAAAAATAAAAATTATTTTGGTACCTATATTAAGCTGGCAAAGTAGCTTACAGGCAACTTACTTTTCAAATGGGTGTGCTAAAACCCAAAACCAATGTAAGGCTAAAAAAAACCTATGTGCACTGTCAAACAGAGTCTCTAGAATGCAACACTGAATATTTTGAAATTATCACTGCACTTTTGTAATAAAAACTTAAATAAATGCACATGCACCTGAAGACATAATTTAAAACACGGCGTTCAACTTCGAACACTTGCACGTATTTGCGTACAGATGCGCCGAAAAATTCTACCGCTTCCACTAGATGATGACTAAGGATGTTGCTTGAGAGGTACTAAGCGTGTACTAACCGCAGTACATAACTGAGGCATAGCAACTCCATTGAAAATATATGTTGCTTGAGAGCAACACTGTTAGTAAGTTATATACATTGGACAATGATGGCGATGCATAGAAGAGCAATGTAGAAGTCGGCAGGCGTACAGCTGTAAATACATTGTCTGAATAAGTGTATAATAAAAAATCCATAATTAATTGGTATCTTAAGGCTGAATCTAAAAAACAGAATAAATCTTTGATTGCAAGCATGATATTCATGTATAGTTTCTGAGAACTACAGTTAAATTATCAACTCCTTAATATTCCTCCATTGTTTGAATGTTTCTAGGTGTTGTTTATATTACGAGCGTCACTCAGAATGGTAAAGTTTGCACTAAATAAAGGCTTGTAATGATGAAGTCCAAGGCCTGTATGGCACGGCACAGAATTTTGTACAAAATTTTGTTCAAAGTGTTTTTACAAATATTCTTTTTAAAAGGCCAAAAGCCTGTTCATTATCCACCGTGCACGTGGTATAAAGACTTCCAAAGAATTGTTCTTGTTGGGTTTACCGATTGAACCGCTAGGTACCAAACGCTTTATGTGCCCTTTATAGAAAAAATTTGAGGGACGTATTTGGTAATATCAAGATACTTAAGGAGTGGTGGATCCTAATGTAAATACAACTGGTTTAACAGTAAGCTAGCAACAAATTAATACTTTAATGTGATTGTAATATCAGAAATGTAATGAAACGCACAATCGTAGATGTAATTTAAAATGTAGTTTTCAAAAATTATAATACAGAAAGTAAATAATCCTTACCTGGTTCTCATAGCTTCTATTAATAATACCTACTTCTTCCTGAAGCTGATCTAGTATACATGCTGATTCCCGTGGTGTGGGGGTTACTGAAAATAAAATTTCATTAAAAAAATTGGAAAAGAAAAACAAGTACTTACATTGTTGAGGATGTGGTTGCTAAAACACGCATGGTATTTAGTAAATGTATGCTTGACCATACAACTGGTGGGTGAAACTCAGATGCAGCGGTCTAATATAAAAAAGTAGTGTAAGTGGTTTACTATACACTAAATGTCAACCAATGCAAATGTTAAGTTTTCAAATATTTTAATACAAAATTTAAAGTATATTAAATATATCTTACCATTGTAGGTTGGATTATATCAATATTATTAGAGCTTGTACAGGCGATTGTCTCATTTGCAGCCATATTACTGGTGTTAGTTATCCTAAGTGTAAAATATATAAAAAAAATTATTATTGTAATAAATATAAAGCAAGTGCTTACATTGTTGGGGTATTAGTATGTAGCATAGAAGTTTGCATATCTATAGCTGGTTCTTGCAAATGCATGCTGGAGCGTATAGGGCGTTCAGGTAAAGCTGCTGTAATGATCTAAATAAAAAAGAATCAGTAGATAAAGGCTATGACTATTACGGAGTGGCAAATGCAAAAGTATCATTGACACACAGTTTATGTAAATTACAAGAAACCGAAATGAATGTTCTTACCATTCTGGGACCCATTATATTCACAGTGGAGCATGTCACTGGATACGTGTTATGCAAAGCCATATTAGTGGTACCAAAAGAAATATTTTTAGAAATGATTATCGTAACAAACACAGGTAATACTTACATTGGGGCAACCGCAGTTGTGACAGTGTATGTCAGACTAGTTTGTCTCTGTACAGGCATTTCCAGCACAATTGGGTTAGAGCAGGTGGAGTGGGTTTGTAATCTATTCCTAGTGTCCTAAAATAGAAAGACTATTGCAAACATGTTATTCTATCTATTGACAGTTACCAAAGAATTAACTTTTTAGCTATAATATGAATACACAATTTTTTAAGATTTTTGCACAATAAAATAAATATTTCTTACGCTACTGGTTCTCTTAACGTTAGAGCATCTAGGGGCGGATGTGTTACACACAGACTTAGAAATGGTGTTGGTTGTACTAAAATAAAAATTTTCATAAAATATTACCGTGTTAATAAATACCTACTAATACTTACATTGGTTCAACCCCGGTCGACGTATTAGCACTTGGCAAACTAGCTCCACTCAGTAGAGAAGTATCTTGCAAACACCTGCCAGAACGTGTAACTGGATTTCGTAATTCTGATCTTGTGATATGTACATTTTACGTTGAACTAACATAATGTCCATCTTGAAGGAATAATATGTGATGGTGACCTTCATGAAAAGAGTAGGTATATACAAAATTATGAAGTTGAAATACCTATGTCCTACATAGATATTTCATTGTGTTAAATATATTATTATTGTACATGTTATATTTTTGTATATTATTATAAATTGTAATTATATTATAAATATCGACCAATTAGTACTACCTACATTTTCTTGAGTTATGGTGGTTGTCTTGGGATAAATTGTATGAAACACATTTATTAATTTTGAAGATGCTAACAAGTTTTTATAGCAAAATATTCATTCGGAATTGTATTGTTTAAGTTCCGAATATTAAAAATAACGGTAAGGCCTGCATACATTAAAGAAATCTAACAGTGGTTTTATGTATCCTAGACTTGATATTATAAAATTATAAAATATTAACTTTTTAGGGGTAAAACATACTTTCTACTTCTACTTTTTCTTCTTGTTTTTATTCATTTCGATGCGTTCAGTAGTGGAAATAATCTTTCCTTTTACTTGGACGCCTCTTGATGCTTTGACACTCTAATCCATTTTGTACTATCTTCTTTATAAGCCTCTACCTGTTTCTTTTACGGTCGTCCAATATTTCGTTTGCCAATTAAGGTATCCAATATCAAGTGTTGTTTGTCAATTTGAGATCTGTTTGTACTATATTTTCATCTCAATCCCATTGTTAAATGGTTGCTTTTACTACCGTGTTACCCATCTTTTATTATTTCCACTTGGCTGCTAGTCCGGTCCTGATTAGTACCTGCGCCACAAACCAAGATAATAAGTTCAGTAGAATGCTGTGGTGGGCTCTAGCGGTAGTAACCGGAGTTGCCCTTACCTGACAAGCAGGTTGCGAAATGTAAGGCGTTTGATTAACACCACTGTTTTCTATAAAACACCAATTATTAAAAAAAAAATTATAGTACCAAAAACCTTCTCAAACATTTCCAGAGAAAGGGATGTCACAATCTTAAAATGTTAAACGAATCATGCATTGCACTATCGTCAACCTCTTTTTGGTAGAAGCTAAGTTTTTGTTTATTTGATTGCATTGTCATTGAAATACAATATTTTCCTATTCTTTATATGTTCCCACTCGTATGGTCTCAGTATTTTAGGGCCGGCTCCAGATATTTCGCCGCTCGATTACATCTATTACCTGTTTATTTTCTAGTGTTCATTTACTGTTAGGGTTAACATAATAATTTTGGTAAACTATTCCGACAAAAATCTAATCAACTTATTTATAAGGAAATTTTATTTTCAAATAAATTGAAACTAAATTTACAAATACAGTAAAGTCCACTTATAATGGACTCTCGGTTTAGGGTTGTCGTCACTTTGACCCGAAGACTTCGGTTTTGGACGTCATCCTTCAAGGCTACAAATAAAAAAAAAATTCCTCTGGTGTATTAAGACTCATATAAACATGTTAGCATTTATTCCATTACTTATGTACGATTACAGACAATTTAGAATGGAATACTAAATTGTGACCAACTAATTGTATAGTTTAAATTTTCATTCGAGTGTATAGGTACGTATATTTTTTATATTATACAATTAAGTTTATCATTTTATGGAAATTTATTGTTTATTAAAGCTATCTTGAAATGTTTGCGTTTGAATGCTTTCTCGTCAAATCTGGTTATAAAAGTAGGGTTAGGTATGATATGTACCCAATGAACGTTTTACCGTCAATTTTGACCTCAAATTTAACTTATATTGTAAGACATATTTGTTTACTTTTATTTTCATATAATGATTGGTAAAAACTATATAATACAAGTTTTTTATATTTATTTTAACCCTCCCCCCCTCTACCTTTCCAACCTTCTAAAATTATTTTTCTTCGGACTGGCATCAAGGCAATGTTGGAAAACCTATTTCGGTTGTAATGGATCAATCTCCAAGGTACCGATTAAAGAGTTTTTTAAACCTATGTAAATAGAATTGGATATTATGGACACGCTTATAATGGACTAAAGATTCGCTAATAGTGCATTATATCTGAACCAAATTCCATTGGGGGCTTCTGCTCATATCTCGCAGACGACTCCGAGTTCCGAGATAATCGAAAAATCGTGCTGCTTATAGATAATTGTCCGGCATATCCGTCAATTTCATTATGCAGCATCAAGCTTGCGTTTTTGCCACCAAGAACAACCGCTGTATTGCAACCGATGTACCAGGCTGTTATATGGAGCCTTAAACAAGCTTACAGAAAAGAAATGTTGCTAATCATTGAAATGCAAGATGCCAATGATGTTAAAGATTTAATAATTAATAAAATAAGAAAGACTTGCTTGGCAAACCATATCTGCAGAAACTAATTGTTTTAAACATGCAGAATTGGCAGAGAAACCGATTTCATTAACTGAGGAATCTTGGAATTCAGAAGATGAGAGTAAATGGGTTGCAGTTCAAAAATTTTTGGACAGTAATCTATTTACAGATTATATTCATGTTGATGACAACGTCATAACTGTCTAGGAATTAGTTATTAAAATTGACTAATATTGACTGTCTCCCGAAGTCCATTATAAGCGAGTTCTACTGTCAAAATTTAACAAAAAGAGTGCTTTCTAGCATTCATTCCAGCAAAAGTTTTGATCAGTTCATCAATATTCAATTTAGAACCTACATCGTGATCAGTTGAAATTGTAGCAAGTCCTTTTATCTTGTCTTGGGCCATTGTAGTTGTTGAAAATAAAAATGTTTTATATATGTTTTAAAGCTGGCACTTCTTGTTCCTCTAGTTACTTTTTCTTTCATATGTTTTTGCAGGAGTGTAGAGGTGGTAATTTTGTACCAAAGTACCACTTCTCGTTAAAGCTTCGGTGAGTTCAGTTGTTTTTGTGCATTGTATTCTTTGTCATTTGAACTTCTTAATAAACGACTTTTCTGTAGTTTCAACTGTGTTGTACATTATTTACAACAGTAGTGCATAAATAAGTTTTAACAAAAGTTTAAGTTTAGGGAAACTTCTCTCAGCATTTGCTACAATGATAGGTAATATCAAAAGAATTATCTGCTATTATTACATGGAGAATAAAGCTCAACGCCGAAAAATTACTGGCCATCTTATTTCGCCATCTAAACTCCACCAGAAACCCTAGATCAGGTCCCTCGGATGTCGACATTTCTATTTTCTACCTTTCTAACCTCGATAGCCAAGAAACCCTGAATATAATGGGCAACCGTTCCAACCTCCTCCGAATCATCCAATACCTTTTCCAAGGTTGCGACTCCCGAGCTCTTTTACACACGTACAACACTTTCATACGCCCCATCATCGACTACCGAGTCCTCTATATGCCAGTATCAAACCCCGCCTTCTCCATGAAGCATGCAGCATGCGAAAGGTAAAATCTCTATCGCATTTTCCGCCTACATCGAGAACATCCCAGTAACCAAGTGCACACGGACACTCAAATCACTACAATCAGCAACCGTTTTCTGGAACTCCAAAAGAAATACATATTTAGAACTCTCCTCGGTATTCCTACCGCCATAGAAACCTTCCAAACTTCTCACAAACACTTAAATCGCAATTTCGTCCTAGTCAACCGCATCCCCAGAAAACCTCGGAGGAAAATCAACGTCACCCCAACTGCCCTCCTTTCATCACTGTACCTCGATCTCCCAGGCAACCTCATTGCCGTGGTGAAGTAAACTTCACTAACAGTGAGGTAAGCACAGACTCCACTAATTCTAACTTCTAATTTATAACCCGCAGCACCAGAACCAGAAGCAACAGAAACGGAACGGTTCCTGGTGTGGTGGACACAAGGAACCAAGGATCGGCACCCGCCAGCCAACCAATCAACAGCAATCCACCAAAAAGCCAGAAACATACAATTATATAACTCGCTTTAATAAAATGAAATGTAATATCTTACGTCAATAAATGTATTTGAATATTAACACATTCGGGAACAAATTCATTTTCAGCGCAAAATTAAGGACACTAAATGCAGATTGTTTAGGTTCAATGATTGTATATAAAACGAAAATTTCATCCGCCAATTCCATGCTATTAATATTCGAAGAAATGTCAACTGTTAAAAAATGATATAAGTATCTGCAATGAAGATATAATTCCATCATTCAAGGAGTAGAAGTAAAATTTGACACCCCGTACAGTAGCACGGATTGCGCGTACCCTAGAGCCAGTGACGTAATCAGGATTTTTTGCAAGAGCTTGATTTCGGATGTAAAGTGCAAACATTAATCAACCGTATTTAATACCTACAACTTTATTAGAACGATATATACGAGGCTTGTTAACTGAAATCCATCTTTGATCAACTTATCATTGAAAACAAATGCAATAATTCAAATGACGTTTGCTAATGTCAGTAGTGTTTCTAAGCAACACATTAATATGTTTCTGGCTTATGAATTTGATTCTGACGTTTAAAACTTCGATTTTAAAATGGCGTTTGTTGTTGAAAATCCGTCCCAGTTTGATCAGCGTGCGGTCCTACAATTTTTATGCGCTGAGGATGTGCAGCCATTGCACATTCATACACGAATGCAAGTAGTGTATGGAAATATATGTATTGCGTATCCAACTGTAAAGAAATGGCGCCGAAAATTTAAGAATGGAAAGAAGGGGACTATGGAGAGCCGCGACCAGGTGTACGGTGTACTACATTAACATAAAACAATATGGCATGTGGGGAAAACCGTATTAGAGAAAATCTTCGAATTTCAATTAGAGAAGTTTCAGAAATTGTTGGTGCGAGTGTAGGATATGTCCAATAGTATTGTTCGTAATCTGGGTTAGAGCAAAGTTTGTTCGCAATGGATTCCTCGTCTCTTGTCTAATAAACAAAAATGCTTGCAAATGGGCTCATCTTTGCAACACCTCACAGACTATAGGCAAAATGGTGATGACGAGCTATCCAGTATCGTCGATGCAATGGAAACATTCAAGTTCACCACCACCAGAAGTTTTAGCACAACCTTCTGCAGGCAAGGTGAGGTTAACATTTGTTTGCGACCATGAAGGACCCTTGTTGATAGAGTTTAAGGAACCTGGAGTAAATGTCAATGCAAATCTGTAGAATGAATCTTTGAACAAGCTTTATCAAGCACTAAGACGGAAACGTCCAGGAAAACTTACGTGTGGGGTAATTTTACTGCACGACAATGCTAGGCCTCACGTTGCTAATGTGGTAAAACAAAATTTTCAACGAAAGAAACGGAGGGTTTTAAAGCATCCACCCTATAGCCCGGTGTCGCGCCTTTATACTTCTTTTATCCATACAAAATATTGGTTAAGGCGAAAAAAAAATCGTTCTCGCAACTACGCTTCTGATCTGGTAAGAAGTTAACAAAATTTGACACACGTTAGCGTCCCGGAAAACCCACTCGGAGACGGGAGGGTTCAACATACAATAAAATTTGGACCTAATTAGAGTTTGACTAATTAAGCAAAGGCGCCACCGACTTTAAAAATTCACTAACGATGTCCTAGATGGAAATTTACGGAAGTCGGTCCTTCAGAATAATTAACCACCTACCTTACTTCCCAGTAGTTCCTTAAATGGAATTAGCTTTGTTATAACCCAATAATAAAAGTCCAGCTGCAACCAAAATTTCATTTAATGTAAGACGTAAAAGAATCAACTCCACAATTATAAATGCTGTTTACATTAAGAGCTCATACGTCCCAATTTTACGTTCACATAAACAAAATAATAATATTCAAATCAATAAATGAATTGGGTGAACCTAGATAATGTGGAGTACCTATTGCGCTCCCCCGAACGTAAATAAATATTAAACCAGCGCACTAGTAGATGATAGAGGCCTCTGTCAAAATAATGCGTAACTCAACAACTTAGATAAAGTATTTAAGACAACAAAACTCCGAGAACGCAATATAATCCCCCTTCTTATGACGCACCCTATATATATTGTGTACATAAAATTGATTCCATATAAAAGTACTGAATACAATGTTATTTAATATTTAAACAAACCCCCAGGATATTCTCAAAATTTGAATAAAACCCAATTAATGATCACTACTAATTAAATACAATTATAGTTAATACGAAAAATTACAACAATGGACAACAACAAAATTCAAAGCCACTTCCCTTTTTGTTTGTGAGATAGCTTCTATCACGGCGGACACTCAGGCGAGCGTGTCTTGATTTGTTGAACTGCTCAAGATAAATTCGCACCGGTTCGCTTATCTACATGTCAGTTGGGTATGAATGCAGGATTTTCCACTGCCTCAGAATATGAATGTGGAACTTTTTCAGCCACACGGATTTTGCCTAATTAATTCATTTGTAATTAGAAATAAGGTCTAGCGATTTAAGAGGAGACTGTTATTCTTTTTCTAACAGGACTTACCAGTAGATGGTATCTGGCAAGAAACAAAAATATGGTTGTCTCGAACAGAGCGCCTTCAAATTGGAAACTTAAATTCCCTGGAGCGTTTCTTTTCCCTAACACGGAAAACTAACTCCTTCGCTTGCGTAGTGAACTTCTATCGAAATTTTACTTTCCAAGTCGTATATGATTTAATTATTTCACACGCACATGCACTTGTTAAGAACCACCATTCGAAACAGAATACGGAAATCGTTCCCCAAAAATCCCTTCTTCTTTTGCATTCCGGAAATGCAGTTCGTGCTGCCCACAGTGACGGAAATATTAACTCGAAATTTTATAGGATCCGACAAATTTATGCATTTTAAGTAGGTAAATAAGGTTGCTTATAAATAGGCGCAGAATTCGTTACACTGGATCTACCGCCTTGCGATTTCCATATTTTTGGACCGTTACAAAAGGCGTTAAACGCAGAAGACATAGGCATATAAGGCATATAAGGATCTTCATTGTTTGGAAAAGAAGTTGTACTAACTCAAATCGCCCAAAAATTGCGCGTTATTTTTATTAAAAATAAATTCTGAATAATGTCATTACTTGAGAACAAATGAATATGGGAAAATAATTTTAATACACAAATGTGCATTTCTAAAAATATAAAATCCATGTTTCAGGATTTCAGTTTTATTTGGTATGCTCCATACTTTTGACGCGCACTGTATGTTAAAATGATATTAAAAATACTACTTTTTGCTCAGTCAAATATTCTTCCTTGCGACACGAGCGCTACGGCTTTTTAAATTTCCCTCAATGAATTTTAAATGATGTGGATTTAACGTTCTCTATAAAATAGAATAAAAGTTATTTTAAACAAAGTAAACAGCATTATTTACACTAAATATTCAAAACGCATCTTCCTGGCAGAAAGCGAGTTTGTTTCGGAACTATCGATGCATTTTTCTAACTGTTCTTGGAGTTTCACTGTTCAGTAATTCTCGTTGAATCTTGTACGCTGTAGATTTGACAAAAGTTCAAGAGCCGTAAATCAGTCGAAAGTAGTGGCCAATCTATTCCAATTCAAGCCAAGCATCTGTAATTTCATAATTACAGAAACATACAGTTTTAGAACTCTTTGCACCGACATATACTTACTACAATAATTTTATGTGTTTGTATATTGATACATACAGTCACCGTTTGATTGGCATAACGAAGTATGTCTCTGAACACAGATCATCAAGGAAGAACTGAGGAATTGTCAGGAAAGTGATTGCCGTTAACAAAATAAAATGCACTAGAAACTCATTTGAACCATACAAATGACTAGGAACGGATAAGATTACTCCAACAATGCCGCAGATATTCATATTCACACGAATCTGCATGATTCTGAATGCCAGTATGGCTTTGAAGTACCTCCCAAGAATATGGCGACTAACCAGAGTGGTTTCCACAGTAAAGACTGGTCGGGCTGACTATTTTCAGACAAAGACCCACAGACCCATTAGTCTTATGTCATTTGTACTTAAGACAATGGAACAGTTGCTCGACGGGCATATTAGGAACGATGTGCTGATAACCAGTCCACTACACCGCGACCAGTTTGCATATAGAGCAGAATTATCAATAGAAACAGATTTCCACTACCTCGTTAGAAGGGCGGAAAAACCACTGGAAAACAAGAAGATTTTTATAGGGGCGTTCCTCGACATCAAAGGAGCCTTTGATAATATATCATTTAACTCCATCACAACAGCCATAAGAAATCTGAGTCTGAAGGTGATGTGTTGTGATGCTCAGAGGTAGGGTGGTCTACACGTCGCCGCTGGATGGAACGCTGGCAGTCTGAGTGGTAAGAGGATGCCCGTAAGGGGGAGTCTTCTCTCCTCCGGTGGAACTTTGTCATGGACGGACTGCTAGTAAAACTTAGCAACAAAGGCTTTTCAACTCTACGATACGAGGATGACTTGGATATTCTAGTCAGTCAGGGACCATATGCAAATGGCCCTAAACCATGTGTACCGAAGGGGAAGGTTTAAAGGTCAGTCCTCTAAATACCACCATAATACTATTTACGAGAAGGAGGAGGAAGGAGGGTCCTCTCCACCTATGCGATCAACTAATCGATCTGTCGGGAAAGGTAAAGTTTATGTGGAACCAGCACATATAGTCATCAGGAAAGCGGATATTTCCCTCGCGGTAGTTAGTCTTATACTTACGTACTTATAATAAATCATGGCGTCTCAGACCAAGTATGGTGTACTGGTTATACATCAGAGTAGTCACACTAGCGATACCATATGTAGCCTTGGTGTGGTAGCCCAAACTAAGACTAGGTAAGATTCAAAGACTTGCCTGTTTAAGCATCACGGGGGTAATGGGAACAACGCCCACCGCTGCAATGGAACCCCTCCTCGACCTTCCTCCTCTGTACCCGGTGATTCGGGGGGATACTAGACTGGGACTATATAGATTGCAGAGCTCACAGTATAATCTACGTGCAGGGACAGAACACACAAAGTTAATTGACAGCATTGAAGGTCCCATGTTTGATATGAGAACGGGCCGTATGACGTCAAAGCACCTAACAGCTACACTCTTCGAGGTAATAAGTCAGGATCGAATAGAGTGGGAAGCACCTGGACAAGATTTCCCTCTGGTACACGGACGGCTCAAAACGCAAGAAAGGTATCGGAGTAGGAGTATATGATGTAAAGCCAAGGCAAAGTCTCAGCTGTCCACTTGGCAGGTACGCCTCCATTTTCCAAACAGAAATATACGCGATACTACAATGTGCGCAAGAAAACAATAGAAAGGTCTACGCAGACAAGCGTATCTATATGCTCTATCGGACAGCCACGTGGCCCTAAATGCACTCTCTAGCTTCAAAAGCCCTTATCCAGACTGGTCTGGGAATGCTACGAAGAACTCAATGACCTGGCAGGGCAGAGCATTGTGAGACTGCTCTGGGTTCCGGGCCACTGCGGGATCGAAAAAGGGGATAAACTCGCAAGGCAGGGATCAACAGGACCCTACTACGTCTTAAACCTGCATTGGAAGTATCAAGAAATGCAATTCGTAGCTTTACCAGCGAATGCATTTGCAACAAACATAAAATTTAGTGGGCCAATAGACCAGCATTAAACCATAGCAAGGCATTCATTAACGGACCTTGGACAAACAGAGCCAGAGGACTGCTTATATGTTAAGCAGGATGCAGCTGAGAATTCTTCTGGCCTTCTAACAGGACATGCGACTGTCAAGGATCATCTCTGGAGGATTACCAAATCCGATGGCAGCGTGGGTCTATTTATTTATTTATAACTGTACACGCAATACGCCCAACTGAAAAGTACTAAATAACAAAAAGATGATTGTTTATATATCAATAAAAGAAACCCGAACAAAATTTTATTTTATATTTAAGTCTTCTTCTGATTTATCTACTGATTTATGAAGCCTACTAAAATTATGAAACTGTTTGTTTTTCAAAGTGTAAAGACGTATTCGTATGCGAGCTGGCGCGGAGATTACCAAGCGACTGTTAATTATTATCAGGATCGGTTGTTAACCCATGCCCATTCTGCCTACTAGATGTGTATACGATTATTACGAACATTAAAACTGCTTAACAGTAACAGATTAAAAATGCAGGGCTCAGCGATGGCCTATACTCAAACAATCACACTTCTTATTACACATACATTCAGGTATACTACCCACATACCACTGTTCCACAGCAACCAACGCCCTGGATCGCACCTGGACAAACCGCAATTTATCCGCAATGGCAGATACCGATGAGTATAAACCTGCTATCGCCACCAATAATCCCATTCCAAATAACCCAGTGACGGCCGTGGGCTAGAGGTTAGCGCGTTGGACTTCTACGCTGAAGGTCCTGGGTTCAATTCCCAGTACCGGAACATTGGATTTTTAACGGCCGTTTTCTACCGCAAGGCAACGGCAAACCAGCAAAGTATTCCGCCTAGTAAATCTTCTCTGGAGTAGAAGTGTTTACACTTCCCGTGGTTCTGAGCCCACGTTAAGCTGTAGGTCCTCTATGTCTGTGGTACTCTATACGCGCAATACAGGCACAGGAAAGAAGATCGCTACGTCTCGTAAGAGATAAAGCACTAGAAGGAGAAGAAATAACCCAACAAAATAGCAACCAGTTCAATCAGGTAAATTGATGTTAAATTAAAGCAAATAAAATGGCAAATTAAAATGATTAATAAAACTTAAGCAGAGGAATTAAAAAAACAAGTTTAAAAATGGAAAAGTTCTCTTTTTTAATTTTTTAATTATCTTCTTACCACAATAAAATTTTTAAACAAATTAATAAGAAAGGGCAGTTAAAGTTGATTATCTTTCTATTTTCAGAGATAACTTAAAAACATTAATTATGAATATTATTAACTTTTTACTAAAGAATTGAATATTTCGTCCATTTTAAACTGTAATGTCATTGACATATGAATGTACAGCAAATTTGATGACGAATAAGATTATTACAAAAAACGGAGGTATTTAAAAATAAAAAGTTGATATCCATTCCGGCTAAACCGGAAGGCAAAATTAAAGTTATAAGATGCTTAAAGTTGTGCGTTTATAGTCGGGACCACTGTGGGAAGGCAGTTTTGGAAGGTACTTGGCATTTAAAACTTCACTTGCGTTAAGAAATGTTCCCGTGCGTTGAAAGAAGACAACCGCTTTTACGCTGGTCTTAGCAAAGAATTTATACACGTCAGCTCCAAGCAGGCAAGATACAAAACGAAAAGCGGATTATCTGTTGTTACGTACATTCCTTTAAGATTGGGTAGAAATAAAACAGAGTTCATCAAACTTTATAAATCCATACCTAGCTCGTAGGCATTTTGTTGTTTGTTTTAATTAATTTAATTATACATATTGTAGTACTAAAATTAGTTTTAATACGAAACGCATTAATTCCAGACTATAACAATTCCAAAAAAAATTCTAGTAACAGATTATAGTTTTTATATTAAAAAATCGGAATTTTAAATTCAGAATTATACGAAAAACACAGTTTTTAATTTTTTGTAACTGAATCCATAAATTTCTTTAATTAAACATACATTAGTTAATTGCACACTTACACGAATTAATACATGTATAAAGTATAAAAAGAATTTATAAGTATAATGAAATATATAACATTGCATTGCTAGAAATGCTTTTCATAAAGTCGCCCAAGCCAATTGAATATTTTAAATAATTAGAACGTATAGGGCTGCTTTAGTTATTAACTTGTTGAGAACTGCAGGTTTCCGTTTGGATAGATTTTAACTTACACCGTACGAAAATGCCTTCGGCAAGAACTGCCTTCCCAAAGTGGTCCTGACTATATAAGATATTTCTTACTTTAAAACTTCAAAATAATAGGTTTAAAAACAAAATTGTTACATGCTGTTACCTCATCTCGTTTTGGTGTCCATTTTGGATCTTACTGCTGTCAACCTGAATGCTGGAAAACTAACTGCATCCAATGTAAGAGACAATAAGTATAATATGCGAGAAATCTTTGGCATTGTTCTGATTGTAAGAAACTAAGATCATTCTCGACATTGGGGTTGTGTACTTTAAATTCTTAGAGGATGGCAGTTTGTAATAAGGTGAACAATATTACTAAATTAACTCTACACATATTATAAAATGAGATCAATGTTACAAGCAGGAAAAATGAATATGATTGCAGAAGAGTTTCTGAAATACGAAATTAAAACCACCTTACAGGAAATACGCTGGAAACAAAAGGGGATGATTAATAAACACAATTACTTCCTGTATTAACTCCGCCGAAGACGGCCCTAAGCTCATTTGAAAAAGGAGGAAGGTTCGTGGGCCAGATTAGCTATCTACCCACAGTAAAAGTAATAAAGCTCATAGCGCCAATACAACAAACGGCGAGAATGAGGAAATGATTAGTGTTAGCGACTAAGATAGGACAGGAGCTTAAATAAAATATTATATAATTATGGATTTAAGAAAGGAATTTGGCAATTCTTAAATTTTAGAAATAAAACCAAAACTAGAAAGAAAGAAGTTACAGTACCAGCAAAAATTTCCAACTATACAAGAACTGAGCCTCAATCAAGAACAATACCAATTACCAAAGAACAGCTAAAGAATCTAAGTTAAGATGCTTTAAATGAAAGAATAAAAATGGTATCCAAGAATCGGTTAAAAAATACGTGCAAACATAGAAACAGCAAACTAAAACAAGAAACTCTTAACTTAATAGAAGAGAGAAGAAGAACGAATAGAGAAGCAGAATATTTCCAAGAAATTAACAAAAAAGGTCAAAGTGGTGATTAGGAAGGACATAAGAGCCCACAGCAAAAAGCAAATTAAAGACGTAATAGAAGGTAATAGAAATATGAAGGTCCTGAGATCTAAATTATCACAGGGTAAATAGAAAATAATAAAAATAAAAAATTAAGAAGGCGCTATAGTATCAAATAGAAGAGATGTAGTACAAGCAATAGAAAACTTTTACACAAAGCGGTATTCGTCTGATATACCGATACATAGCTTGGTGAATAAAACCATTTTGAACGTGTGTCTAGAAGAAATACCCGAGATTACCGGTTTTGAGGTTAAGGAAACTCTCAAGCAACTGAAAAATAAAAAAGCGCCAGGGGAAGATCGTATAACTGCTGAAATGTTGAAAATGAGGGTGAAGTAGCAGAAGAGATAGTCACGACACTTTTAAACAAATGATTGATGCAGGGGAAGATATCAAAGTCGTGGAAAAATGCTGAGGTAATTCTTATTTTCAAAAAAGGGGACACATGAAACATTGAAAACTAAGTATACTCTCGTGTAAATACAAACTACTTACTAAAATTATCATCAATCGCCTGACTCAAAAATTAGACTTCTACCAGTGGGTTTTAGGAAGGGGTTCAGTACCATGGATCACATCTAAACCATCAGAACACTAATTGTGAAGACAACTGAATACTATACTCCCATTCATTTGGCGTTTGTGGGCTATCGCAAGGCGTTTGACTCCATCGAAATACATGCCGTCCTCAAAGGACTGAATAGCGCAAGAGGTGACTTCAAATACTCGCAGCTAATTAAATGCAGTTATGTAGAGGTTACATTTCATGTAAAGATAGATGAAATCTTCAAACTAACAAAATAAAGGTTGAAAAATGAGTTCGCCAGGGAGACACAATGTCTCCAAAACTATTCACACTGGCAATGGAAGATGTGTTCAAGCAAGTGAATTGGGAAGATAAAGGTATTAACATTGACGGATGTTTTTTAAACCACCCGAGATTTGTGGAGGATATCGTACTAATTTCTAGTAATACCGAAGAACTTGAAACCATGCTCATACAATTAAATGAGGCATCCAAGAACGTAGGACTAGAGATAAATATAAACAAAACTAATATAATGACAAACAGCGATGCAGTTGTTTTTATTGACAATCAATATATGGAAAGAGTAGACGAATATATTTATCTAGGCCATTCAATTAGGATTGGAAAACAAAAGCAAACGTATGAAATTAGGAGAAGAATAAGAACCACTTGGACAGCCTCTGGAAAACTACAGCATATACTCAAAAACACCGACATCCCCCTCAACCTGAAAATAAACGTGTATGAAACCTGTATATTGTTTGTGGTAATCTATGGTTTGGAGACAGTGACTAACACAGAAGACTGCTGAAAAATTAAGAGTTTGTCAAAGAGCGATGGAGCGTATAATGTTGGGGGTAAGTCTGAGGGATAGACTAAGGAATGATGAGATAAGGTGTAGAACAGAAGTCCCCGATGTAATACAGATACTAGCCGATGCAAAGTGGCAATGGGCGGGACATATAGCAGACACGGACCAAATTGCTGTACTTCAAAACTCTTAAGATGGAGACCATCGATCTAACGAAAAGAGGTGTAGGAAGACCGCCAAAAAGATGGAGTGACGATATTCGAGAGTTTACAGGAAGAGATTGGATTCAAAAGGCTCAAGACCGAAGTTCATGGAAACAAATAAGAGAGGTCTACGTCCAGCAACGGACTGATACGGGCTGAATGGATGGATGGATTTAAGTTACAAAAATCAAACCTCGGATGTGGATTGGATTAACGAAGCCGACCCGGCGAAAGAAGCGGTTACGATATTATTGGAAACAAACAATCCGATGTGCAACCTGGAACGTGATGTCCTGGAATACTAAAGATGTAGAGATAATAATAGAATTATAACAGAAAAACATTCAAATGTGTATACTAACTGAAACTAAAAAGGAGGGAAAAGGCTCCATGAAAACTGAGAACAATATAGTTATTTATAGCGGAAAACGCAAAGACGAAAGAAGACCAGAAGGAGTAGCGATGATACTACAAGATAAGTCTAAAAAACATAAAAGATGTATTGTATATTAACGAAAGAATTTTAACAGTTACATTAAAGTTAAATGATAGCAGAATACATGCTTTTACCGTATACGCTCCAGATATTACAAATCTAAAGAAGAGAGAGAAAGCTATTACTGCAAATTTCAAGAACAATTAGAAATTATACCGGCATCTGAAAAGATCTTGATAATGAGAGACTTGAACGCCCAAATAGGGAATAACATCATTAACTGTGTAAAATAACAAGTTAATGAAGAGATAATTAATGATAATGAAAAATGTTAATAGAACTATGTTTAATGAATAATCTACGAATTAATAATACAGTCTTCCCCCATAAAATTCAATATAAATAATACATTTGGGAGAACTCAAGGGGACAGAAATCCGTTTTGGATTTCATCATTACACCTGACCAAATACGGAAGCAAGCGGAAAAAGAAGAGTTGTCAGTGATCAAGATAAGAAAGTAAACAAAACACCCTAGTTTACACAAGAAGTTAAAGAAGTGTGTGAAACGAAGAAAGTAACTTACTTGGCATACAAACATAGTGGAAGCCAAGAAGATTAACAAAGATATCTAGAACAACGTAATGAAATAAACCGAATAATTCGAAAGATCAAAGAAAATTATTGGTAAGCATTTACAAAGTCCATGGAACATGACTTATATTAGGGGCAATATATGGGAAATGTTCAGGAATAGAAAATCCGAAGTTAATGAATTAGTACAAACAAAAAAAAAATAATAATAAATACAGGAGAATGGGAAAAATACTTTCAATCTTTATATAAGACAGAGAATCAAAACGATTTAAATGAGAAAATTCAGATCGGGCAAAAGAGGAAAAAGTTGATAATATTATATAAGTCACCAAACAAGAGATAAAAGACGCAATCCAGACTCTTAAAAACAGAATTAGACGAAATACACAATGAGCTACTAAAATACGGAGAAAACGCTCTGGTGGAAGAATTTCAAAAGCTCATGCTGAAAATTATTGATGATAAGTATACCCAAAGAATGGAAATCGAGCATCACCATATCGGTATTTAAGGAAGTTGATAAAAAAAGCCGGAGAACACTGTTGAGCGCAGTACTGAAATTATTAACAAACATCATTTTACATAAGATAGAAAAAAACCACTACACGGTGGACGCAATCTTCATTACAAGGCAAATAATAGAAAAATCAATAGAATATTCGAGGCCTGCTTATATATGTTTCGTTGACTTAACAAAGGCATTTGATTGTATAAAGCTAGAAGATTTTTTTATTGTATTCTATGAATATTTACAGTCTGTCATACAAAATAACAATCAGCAAATGAATTGGTTAAGGAGATAATAACATGTGAGAAAGCCCTCCAGTGAGAGCACTCTATCTGATGAACTTAACTATTTTGATTATGTTACTAAAGAGACTAACAAGTTGAACGTTTAATTAAATCTATTTGGGAGATCTAGTGGATCGTATCTTTTGAGTCTTTTGACGTATTGTCTGTCTAGTAGATTTGTTGCAAGTTCATTTGTATGTGCACTAAGTTTGTCACTGTATTTATCACTGTATGCCACTATTTCTTCTTTTATTGAAGATATGGGAATGTCTTGCTGTATAATCCATTTTGGTACGTATCTAGGTGCGTTGAGAATGTTCCTGATTACCTTATTTTGGAACCTTTGGAGTATCTCTAGATTTGAGTTACTGGCCGATCTCCACAGCTGGGTCCCGTACGTCCATACTGGCTTGAGGATAGCTTTATACAGTAGTAGTTTGTTGTCAATAGAGAGTTGAGAAGTTCGACCTAGGAGCCAGTACATTTGTCTGTATTTCAAACCTAACTGTGTTCGCTTCTTCCAGATATGTGTACGCCAGTTTAGTCTTCTATCAAGGTACATGCCTAAGTATCTAGCACTGTCTTCCTGCGGAAGTTGCTTATTGTTTAGTAGGACAGGAGGGCAGGTCTCTTTCCGCAATGTGTATGTCACATGTACAGACTTGGCTTCGTTGGCCTTAATTCGCCAAGTGTTCATCCAGGTTTCTATTTTGTTTAGATTTAGTTGAAGTAGTTGTGATGCCATTCTCAGATCTTTGTGGGAGGCCAGCACGGCAGTATTATCCGCACAGGTGGCTATCATCGTTTCTCTAGTGGTTGGAATATCTGATGTGTGAATTAGATAAAGTGTGGGACTAAGAATACTACTTTGTGGAACGCCAGAATGGATAGGATTCAAAGCCGACAGCTCTTCTTTGAATTTCACTTGCTAATACCTGTTGCTTAAGTATGAGTTGAAAATATTGAAGTAAGATGTTGATAAAGTTTTTTTTTATCTTGTAGAGCAGTCCAGTGAGCCAAACTTTATCAAAAGCCTGACTAATGTCTAGGAAGGCCCGGAGCAAAATCTTTTTAAATGTAAATCGTGATTAATTTTAGTCACTACTCTATGTATTTGTTCTATGGTACCATGACCTTCTCTGAAGCTAAACTGATGTTTCGGCAAAAGGTTTTTTTCGTCAAGGACTGGTTTTAATCTTTGTAGAACGAGCTTTTCGAATACTTTAGACGTTATTGGAAGGAGACTGATTGGTCTGTAAGATGATACTTCGTTCTGATCCTTGCCAGGCTTCAGAATCATAATAATTTGAGCAATTTTCCATTGTTCTGGGAAGGTTTCAAATCTCAAAAGGGCGTTATATAAGTATGTTAAAGCTTTGTAACCACTTTCAGGTAGTTCTTGGAGTCTCTTGGCTGTTATGAGATCATAACCAGGCGACTTGTTTTTTTTTAAGTTATTAATTACAGTTTTTGTTTCACCAATTTAAATTTTTTTAAGTCTTTCTATAGTGTGGGTATGTTCTCCTATTGATTGAAGGATTGCTCTTTCTTCTTCGTCAGAGATGGTTGAGGGATAAGGCTGAAAGACGTTTGACAGGTGGTTGGCAAACGTATTTGCTTTTTCGAGAGGATTTCTTGCTCAGGCACCATTTGTTGTCCGAATTGGCGGAGTGATTAACTGAGGTTGTTTCAGCTTCTTTGTGGCCTTCCGTAGAGAGTAGTTGGTGTCTTTTGTGGGTGATAGCTTTGTCAGATAGTCTTGGATTCCCTGGTTTTTTGATTCTTGCAGTTTTGATTTGAGTTCACGGGTTATTGTGTTAAGCTTATTTTTGTCCCTAGAATGCCTCGTATTTTGCCAAATTCGTCTTAGTTTTCTCTTCTCTGCTATTTTCTGCTTAATAAGTATGGGAATAGTTTCTTGAACCTCAGATTCTTGATAGTCAGGTGTGGCGTCCCATGCTGATTGCTGTAGTATTGCGTTGAAATCTTCTACAGCTTCGTATATATCTGTGGTTGTTTGCAGTGGTATGTTTAAATTTATTCTTTCCTTTACCAACTCTCTAAATAGTTCCAATTTGTCTTTTTGCTGTGTAGTTTAGGAGGCTTGGGGAGTTTAGCGGTTTGGGTGTGATATGTGACGAGGACTGGTGAATGATCGGAAGACAGATCTGAGCATGTTTCTGCTTTTAAGTAATTTACTGATATTCCGTTTATAATGCAGAAATCTAACAAGTCAGGAATTTTTTGGAGATCTGATGGCCAGTATGTTGGTTCGCCGGTTGAAAGGTGCTGTAGTTTCATCTCTCTCATTGTTTTGAGTAATTCTCTGCCACGCGTTAGAGTGATTCTGGATCCCCACTCCTGATGTTTTGCATTGTAGTCACCTGCTGCTATAAATCTAGGTCCGAGGGTGTTAAAGAAGGGTTGGAATTGTTCTTTTTTAATGGAGTGTCTGGGAGGACAGTATACCGCTGAAATGATAACCTCTCTGTTGTTTAGTGTAACTGAGATGCTTGAGGCTTGAAGATGTTCTTGTTGATATTTTTGTATTTCGTGATGTTTAATAGCTGATTTTATAATGATTGCGGTGCCAGCGTGTGCAGTGCCATCTGGGTGATTAGTTGTATAAATATTATATTTTGGTATTTTTATATAGTTTAAGTTAGTGCAACGTGATTTTGAAATAATCATAATGTCAATATTGTGGTGTTTTAGAAATGTTGTGACTTCTTGACAATGCTGTGCCAAGCCGTTGGCGTTCCAGAGTGCTAACTTGAGAAAGAGGGTCATTGTGAGATTTTTGATATAACGGTCGTGAGTAGATTTAGCATAGTATCCATTCTTTCCATGAGTTTGTTCATCATTGCCTCAATGTTATTATCATTTTGATTGGAGCCGACGTTCTGGTTTGCTGGTTGATTATTGACTTGTTGTTCTTGGTGGTTTTGATTTGTAGCTTTATGGGAATACGATATACCAGGTTGGACCAACTATTTGTTCGTTAGAGGTGGAAACATTCTTCTTTGTATTTCTTTAGCAATTTCGCAGCCCCTATAGTTAGCTGGGCGATTCCCCTGACAATTGACACATTTAACGTCTTTGCTTCTCTGTTTCTTTCGCAATCCTTTGTTGGGTGTTCCCCGGCGCATTTTACACATCTAGCTTTTCGATGACAATAGTTTTTCGTATGGCCATACCTTTGGCAATTTATACATTGGAGCACTTCGCGTTTGACATGTGGGGGCTCGAATTTAATTTTCAAGTTCATGAGAAATTCTATGTCGTAGATTTTGTTGTTGTTTTCATTTTGTTGTATTTGAACGTAGAACATAGGTAGCGGAGTTTTTTGGATTCTGTGTTTAATATTATGGATACTTATAACATTGTGTCCGTGTTCATTGATTTCTTTGGTGAGGCCATTTATGTCAACCGTAGGATGCATGTCACACAAGACGACTCGAAATGTATTTTGTTTTGGTTGGAATGAGTGAAAATCTGTATTTTTTCTTTTAAGATTTGGTTACACTACTGTAGTCTTTGCCACTGTTTAGGTGGATCTTGGATTGTGTGTTCCCCACAAATTTAATGGTACGCTTGTCTTTAGCTTGTTCAGTTAGCATATCAGTGAGGGGTGTTAAATTGTTTACCCCGTGAATAAATAGGGGGGGGGGGTGGCTTTATCTCATCCGGTGATTTTATTTTTTTCCGTATTTTTTTCCTCCTCCTCTGCAAGTGGTTGGAATCTATTTGAAGTTTCTGGTGTACTTAGCCAGTAATCCTCCAATTTTTTTGTTTTGTAATACGCGGTTGTTCGGAATTGCGTCGTTGTTTTCTCGGATTTTGTGCCTGCCAGTCTGACTCGCTATTAGTTTGCATTGGTGTTGTGTTATCAGGTTGATTTTGGATTTGTGATTGATACAGGTTTTGTTGCTGTTGTGACATTTGCATTTGTGATAGAGGAGAAAATGTTTGTTGCGAGGTCATTTGCATAGGTATCTGTGACTGAATTTGATACTGCTATGGTATAAGTTGGTACATGGAATTGTGAGATTGGTTATAAGAATTTTGTGAGTTTACATGTTGTATAGAGTTTTGTGGATTTCCGTATTGCACACCTATGTTTGTGTGACCAAACATGGTGGCTTTACGCGTGTATATTGATAATAGTTAAGAAATATACGCAGCTCACCGATAACGGCAACGCTTATCACTTTCATTGACCGCAGGTCAGTTATCTGTTATTTGCACTCGAGATTCGGCATGCGGAGCACTATAGTACAACCTTACTGCTTGAAACCCAGTGAATAATTGTCAAAGCTAGAAGATGTCACGAGAATTTTAGAAGAAAAAGGAATAAACAAAAGACTAATAAACATAATAATCGAAATAAACAACAGTACAACTACAAAAGTCGTGGTAAATAGTTAACTCACTAAGGACATTCCCATATCTTCCGGTACAAGGCAGGGTGACTTTATAAGTCCTAGATTGTTTAAAATAATAATGGGTAAAATAATAGAGAATGTAAAAACGTTGCCCAGCTGTAATATAGGAAACAATTAAATAAACATCATTTGCTACGCCGATGATACGATTCTTGTTGCGGAAACAGAGAATGACCTTCAATAATTATTGAACCAAGTGGCACGAACTGTCACCAGTTATAATATGACAGTGTCGAAACACACAACTAACTGCATGGCAATAAGCAAAGAACCCTCTCTATTGGCGATCTTCAAAATAAGAAGAGTCGTGACCTGTGTCTGTTCTACTGGTTCAAGAAGTGCTGTTGCGGACAATTTCTTTCTAGCGTTGTCTATTTTCTGCAGCTCTTACATTAACTTGCAGCATTTCGCCGGTTATTTCTTTAACTTGATCCACCCAGCGCTTAGGGGATCTGCGCCTTTGTCGAGTGTCGCTTACCTTTTCTTGGATAATTAATTTTTCGAGGTTATCGTCGTGTCGGTTAATTACACTATGTTATGTAAAATTTCACCAGTAAGCAGAAAATGAACTTAGATTTTCTCTATCACCTACACTTTATTTGCTACGAAGTGTTGTGCGTTATACGGAAATATATCAATATCGGAATGTTCTTAATGTTGCACTTATTTCAAAATGTTGTTGCGGATGTTTTACGGCGATATTTGGTCTCTGGGACATTACGGATCAATTTCCAGCAGTAATCAGCAAGCAAACTAGGACTCCATTTGCCTTGCTATCGTTCGCTATGTTCGTCGCTTACGGCACCCAAATTTTCCGGAAAGAAATCGAGATGAGGATCCAGAAAGTGAATTTTTAAAGATATGTTATATCCCATTTCTCTGTATGCACTAAGTAATTCAGTCACAAGATCTTTGTAATTTTTAGCTTTGACATTTTCAAGAAAATTGGTCGCAACTGTTGTAAAAGCTCTCCATGTTTTTGGTTCAATGTCATTCAGCAAGTTGTCAAATTCACCATCTTTGCCATCTTTCATTACTTCTTGTATTTGTGGTCCCACTAATATGCCCTCTATAATTGTGCCTTACTAACTCTCGCAAATTTCAGTTTCAGATACAAGAACCCTCTTCCGTTCCGATCTAGTGCGTGAAGGAAATTTTTCATTAAGCCCAATTTAATATGCAGTGGTGGTAGAAATACGTTTTTAGGATCAACCAGTGGTTCGTTGGTAATATATTTTTGACCCGGAGTTAGTGCTTGACGTAGTGGTCATTCCTTCTTCATGTAGTAACGATTTCGTGCACGGCTGTCCCATTCACACAGGAAACTACAGTATTTTGTATATCCCAGCTGAAGTCCAAGAAGAAGCGCTATCACTTTTAGGTCTCCACAAATTGACTACCTACTCATAGTCATTATACCGGATATGTTCTACGAGATATCGCATATTATCGTACGATTCCTTCATATGAACAGCATGAGCTATAAGTACGGATAGGTATTTATTGCCGTTGTGAAGCAAAACTGCTTTTAAGCTAAGTTTTGAAGAATCTATAAATAGGCGCCAATTGCTTAGTTCATGTCCTAATGCGTGAAATAAATTGTCAACATCCGTGCAATATACCAAAGTCCCTTCTTGACCGAAACAATGTGTAAGTCCTTTTTGACGTTTTCGGAAGTGAGTTATATGTACGTCAGCTTCAAGGAGATTCCATGATTTTATCTCGATGCTAGAAGTTCTGACTGTGATTTTGCTAGTTTTAAATCTCGAACTAATCATTCAGTTCAGTCTGTGAAATCAGATGTGGTTCTGTTGAACATTACGGTGCTTGAAATTTTGGATCATTGTCGATTTACTGCGCGCATTGTATATCATCAGTTGGAACACCGGTGGTTTCAGGTTCTTCTTCGTCCAAACTCCAAGATTATGGTGGATTTGGGATAGGAAGATCTTCACTATGTCTGAGGTGCCGTAAAACTGATGGTATTATTATTATTATTAAATGTTAGGGCTTTGACCTTTATATGCCTTCCGTCACTTCGACCCTTAGTGGTTCTTTTGTAACTTATGAGCCCTTTCTTTGTTAGAGAAGTTGTAGGCTGTTGATGAACCTTAAAATGGCTCTGGACTTCGAGTCCCTTATTTCGTTAGGTGTCATGGTTGCCTTTCCGAAAATTTTTTGTCTGCGTCGACAGGCAGCATTGCATTCGCATAGAATGTGTTCTGCCGTTTCCGCTGCCTCGTTGCATAAGCGGCAGATTTGGTCCTCTGGTCTCTGGTCCTCAGTTACCAATCTTAAAAAGATGGTATTTTAGTGTTGTGTGGTCTGTTAATAAGCCAGTGATGGTTTTTAATTCCATCTTGCTGAGGGACAAAGCAAGTTTTGCTTCATTTTGTCAAACAGTGATGAACTGTTGTGCCTGACGTTGTCCTGGAATATTCTGCCAGTATGAGGATTTTTGTTGTTCCTCCCATAGTTTGACCGCCTGTTTTATGTGGCTTTTCTGTATTCCACAGCAAGGCTCAGGTCAAGTAAATGGCGTCGATGCTCCGCGTTTTGCGAATTCGTCGGCCTTTTCGTTGCCTGGTACGCCCTCATGCCCTGACGACCACCACAAGGTAACGTGGTTTCTGTTTGCCAGTTGTTGGAGGTTGTTCAAGCACTTCCAGACTAGTTTCGACTCACAAATGGGGGCCTTTAAAGCCTTTATTGCTGCCTGGCTGTCTGAGAGGTTGTCAATTGTTTCACCTTTATATCCCTTCCTTAGGTTTATCTTTGTGCAAAGGTTTATGGCATAAACCTCAGCTTGGAAGATGGTAGTTACGGCACCGAGGGGTTCGGAAATGCGGCAACCGGGTCCGTAGACCCCCGCTCCAGTTCCCACTCTTTCCATCTTCCAACGATCTGTATACCACTGGAGGGATCCTTTCTTAAAGGAAGGTCCTCCCGAGGGCCACACTTCCCGATCTGTGATGGTCACTCTAAAAGGTTGGTCGAAGTTGTATTTTATTGGCATAAAATCCGAGACGGTGTAGGCCGTTCGCTCTACGTGAGCGAGACTTAGAATACCTAAGTGGCCTGTCAGGTCTCCTGATTTGAATTTATTTGTCCTTGCAAGCGTGAGCGCATGTAGCATTGCCTCCTTTTTCACCTTAAGGTGTAGGGGCGTTAGTCCTAACATGGTCTCTATTGCTGCAGTTGGACAGAACTGCCTTCTTCTGCAGTTTATCAATGTGTGAGTTCCACGTCAACTTCTGATCTAGCGTAACTCCTAAGTATTTGACTTCATTACTGAAGTCTATAACCGCCCCTTCTAGCATAGGAGCTTTTAGATTCAGCTTCCTACGTCTAGTAAATGGGATGATTACCGTTTTCATTGGGTTTATGCTTAAGCCTTGATCTCGATACCAACTCTGAATGGTATCTAGAGCTTTCTGCATGCGTTGTGACACTACTGAGTTAAATTTTTCACGGACTACTACTACCAGGTCGTCGGCGTACCCCGGTATTTTGAAGCCGTTTTGTGTTAGTATGTTGAGGAGGTCGTCGACTACCACAGACCACAGGAGAGGCGACAGAACCCCACCTTGGGGGCAGCCTCTGGCAGCCGTAATGGTAACTGCTTTCCCTCGCAGCTCTGCTGTTATTTTTCTACTTTCAAGCATGGCTTTTATCCATTTGATAGTAGAAGGATCGAAGCCCTTCTTCGTGGCAGCTCTTTCTATAGATTCGAAGGAGGTGTTGTCAAAGGCACCCTCTATGTCTGCGAAAGCACAGAGTGCTATTTCTTTTGCCACGTACGTCTTCTCCAGCCCATTTACTAGACTGTGCCGTTATAGTCAATTTTGCCTTTTGGTAGGCAAGTTTGTTGGGGTGAAGTGGTCGGTTTGGAAGTACTTCACTTCTTAGGTACTGGTCAAGTCCTTTTCCATTCCTTTCAGAAGGAAAGAGGTGAGGCTTATAGGTCTGTACGCCCTGGGCTGGGTGTTAGAACGCCCAACTCCCTTGGATATAAACACTACATTAACCTCTCTCCACTTTTTAGGTATATAGCCAAGGCAGAAGCTAGCCTTGAACAGTTTGCAGATATTGGGCAGCAGGTCCTCTATACAACTCTGTAGTAGGGCCGGAAAGATGCCGTCTCCGAAAGGTGATTTATAGGGTTTGAAGGCAAGAATTGCCCATTTAACCCTATTTGTTGTTAGGATTTTGTTCGCCAGGCTTCTGACGCTTGAGTGTGGTCGTATTATATCCACTTTCTCGGCAGGTTCGTCCGAGCTATATGTGTGAGAGCCTGGGAAGTGGGTGCTCAGTAGTAGCTCCAACGTTTCCCTGGTGCTCTCAGTGAAGAGCCCATCCGCCTTCTGCAGATGGCCAATGTCATTTGTGTGGTCTTTTGCAAGGCCTTTTTGTAGGCGTGCCGCTGTAGGGGTATCATTTATCCCCTCGCAGAAGCTACGCCATGTTCTCCTTTTCGACCTCCTGATTTCCAGGTTATATTTTGTGAGGGCCTCGCTGTATTGGTCCCATGACTCTTGACGCTTCTGTTTCTTGGCTTTATTAAATAGCTTCCTTGTTTCAGAGCGTAAAGCTTCGAGCTCCCTGTTCCACCAGGGCACCTTACGTGTGACCCTACGGCTTTTTAGGGAGCAGCTTATTTCATAAGCTTTGTGTATGAGATTGTGTAGATTTGTTGAGGCTGTTTCAAGATCCTCTACTGTACCTACCTCGGTGTTAAGATCGTCCACTTCATCTTTGATATGCCTTTCATAGAGGCACCAGCCTGTTGTTTTGGGCATTCTTACTTCTTCGTTGAGTTTTCCCGTAACCTCGAATCTGATATGTCTATGATCCGACAGGGAGGCTTCGCGGGAAACGTGCCAGTTTTTAAGGGTGAGTAGGGGAGACGCAAGTGTTATATCAAGTACCTCCTTCCCTCTATTAATTATGTCTAAGTTTGTGGAGACCAAAAATTTATAAAGGTGCTCACCTCTCTTATTTATATCCGTGCTGCCCCATGCTGTGTGGTGCGCGTTTGCATCGCAGCCTAGGATAAGGTGTTTATTCCTTTGTTCACAGTACTGTATGAGGTTGCGGACCTCTATGGGCGGTACTTCTGTCGAGTCCCGTGGGAAGTAGGCCGAGGCAATTACTGCGTCTTGATGCCTACATGCTGATACTGCTACTAGATCCCTGGAAAAAAATTGTGGTAATACGAGGCATTTTACAGAGGGTCTAACGAGCAGTGCTGCTCTAGATGTATCAGTACCCTTACTGTATATGAGCCTACCTGTTGGTGTTGCTAGTCTGCGGACTAGGGCCTCTGTAGACATATGGCTCTTGGATTAGCACAAAGTCTATGGTGTTTTTGGTGAAAATGTTGTTCAGCACATCTGAGGCAGCTTTGCTGTGCTGAAGGTTCACCTGCAGGAAGGCGATATTCGCCATTGCCTCCTACTTGTTTTGGGAGCTAGACCCTGAAGCTTCTTCGGAGGGCGACGGGCGACCCTTAACCTTAGACTCTTCTGGGGCTTTCGCCCCCTTGGCTGGGTGTCGTTGGGATCCTTTCTCCTTTCCGACAGGCTTGGAAGTGGATGCGTTGCTGTCCACCTTCGGCTTTTTAGAGACAGGGTCACTGTCACTTCTCCAAACTTGTAGCTCACTTTGTACCTAGACTTCTTTAGAGTCTCATAGGAATTGTGGTCCACTGACAGGGTTAGATGTGTGGCCGTCCCTTCTTCTATGCTGATGGTAAATTGGGATGCTGCACGGTATGCTTGGACTTTGATCCGATGCCCAGTATGTTAGTAAGGCAAAAGTAACAATCTGTGGCATGGTCTTTCTGTTCTCTCCATACCATTGGTACTGCAAAGCGCATTTTACGTTTTGTACCTTCGAACCAACCTGTTAACAATGTTACACAAGTCTTACAATATATGTGAGGAGCCCATGACTTATCTTGATCCTCCTACTTTAACTCCAAAATAAAGTTCGTAAGCTCTTCGTACAAGTGGGGCGAAAGTACGTTTTTGTGATTTAAAAGACACATAACAAAAACATTATTTACACACTGCCTAGGCATTGTACTTACTTGTTAAGTCACCGTCGATCACAGTACAGTAATAAACATAAAGTATGTAGAACACAAACACGTTAGTAACGACGTTTCGCGGCACGACATAGGAAATGCTGTAAATTCATATGCCGGTAAATGCCTACTAATGCACAATATCTGATTTTGTGTGTACTTTTTGCATGTAATAGACAGGAATGAACTTGCCTTAACACGGTATATTCGTCACTACTGATACAATTCACAAAGTGACGCAATATGCATAAGTTCCATACTTGCAAAATATAAATGCTTGTTACTAAAAATTCGTGGGTGATAGGCAAATTCTGTTTTTAAATTCGTTTTTAGGCTGCCGAAATACATCAGAAACACCTAAAAATTTTCATGTCACAAAATGTGTCTTTAACAGTGTTATGTGACCAAAATATTGGAAGTTCGACGTTTTATAGTAGTTGTAAGGTGAGTCTCTAATTTTAATTCTTCAATGATCGAGTTATTTGTGCGCATTACAGTTCATGGTATCCTGAGCATTCGGCGCCAGCATCACATTTCGAAGGCATCAATTCTTCCGTCATTGGTTTTTATCATCCACGCCTCTGGTCCGTATAACGCTATTGGAAAAATTAGAGTATTGGCTATTTTTATTTTTGTTTTTTGCGTAATATTAGATTAATTTGGCTGCTATCTCTATATTTTGTAGATGGCTGAATGAATAGCGATTGTTCCGATCCATAATCATAACTTTGTTTTTTGGCGATTCAATGTGAGACCATATTGATTGCTTTCTCTTTCAACTCTAATCAGGAGCTCTATTATCTCTTCTTCATCTTTAGCTATGAGTGTTGTATTGTCGGCATAACGTAAATTGTTAGTTAGTTTCATTCCTATGGTTACTCCGTCTTCCGAATCCTCGAGGGCGCGTCTCATTGTATACTCTCCGTAGATATTGAACAGGAGTGAAGATAAAAAACAATCCTATCGGACCCCTCTTTTAGTATGGAATGATTCGGAGTGTTTATTTTTAATTTGTACTGTTGCAATACCATTTTCATGTAAATGTTTCATTATGGATACAAGATGTTCTGGAGTACCATTTCTTTTAGCACTTCCCATAGTTTGGACCAGCATACACAATCAAATGCTTTAGAATAATCTAAAAAAACATAGAAACACCGTAGTATTGAATTCTCTGGTTTTCTCTATTATCTGGCGGACGTTCAAGACCTGCTCTCTCGTGCTTTTGCCTTTTGTAAATCCTGCCTGTTCTTGTGGTATTTGCCACTTTATATAGGGTTTTAGACGTTCATGACGTACAGTTAGTAATACTTTGCTAGCATGATAGATAAGTGCTATAGTTCTGCAATTTTCACATTTCAGTGTTGATCCCTTCTTTTGTATGGGTATAAATGTTGATTTAAGCCAGTCCTCAAGCCAAGTTCCTTCCGTCCATACTTTGTTGCATATTCTTTATAGTAGGTTTATGCCAATATCGCCTAGTGATTTTAGCATTTAAGCAGTTACCTTGTCTTCCCCAACTGCTTCATTCCCTTTTCGTTTATTTATAGCGAATGTGATTTCTTGTACCATGGTGTCAGGTTCTTGGTCTATTACGCTCTTATCTACTTTCTGGGCCCAAACATTTCCTTTGCCACTATATACATTTTACAGGAACCTTCCCAGACATTCATCACATCTTTCACTAATTACTCTTCCACTTTCATCTTCAATAGCCCAAGATTCAAATTTGAATTCTCCTGTGATTTCTCATATCTTTTGAAACAAGTCTCTTGTCTCGTTAGTGTTAGCGTGTTTTTCAGGTCTTTCGCATACTTTGCTAATATAATTATTTTTGTCTCGCCTGCACTGCCTTTGTATATCTCTTGTCAAACGTATGTACTCTTGATTATGTACTTCTTTATTTAAGAGTTTTGATTTTAATTTACTTCTTTGCATAACTAAATCCCACATGTCCATTTGCATCCAATGTTTTCGCTTTCGTTGTTGGTGAATCATTTGTTGGTTTTGATTAATAACGTCTGTCTTAGTAGAAAGTATTGTATTTTTTAGGTTTTCCCATAAGCTATTTGCATCCATTTCTTCATAATTTTTTGAGTTTATTTGGAGAGAGTCCAGATTAATGTTGATCTGTTCCTTGAATTGATACAACATTGATTTACTAAGTTCTGGCGAGCGTTGCTGTATTTTAGATTTTGTCAAGTGTATTCTGATGGTAGCCATGAGGAGTTAAAGATCGGAACTGCAGTCCTTCGCTGGAAGGGTTTTCGCCTTCTTGATAGAGGAATTTCATCTAGTGTTTATTAGAACATAGTCCATCTGGTTTTTGTATTGCTTATTCGGAGATATCCAAGTATACAGCCTTCGAATGTGATGTTTAAATAGGTTATTTGATATCGTGTTATTGATGCATAAGTGTATTAATTTCTCTCCAGAGTTGTTCCGTTTGCCGATGCCATACTTTCCAACTACACCTTTCATGTGATTATCATGTTTTGTTTCCCCAGTTTTTGCATTAAAATCTCCCTGGGTGATGGTAATCTCTTTTGTTGGTATTTGCTTTATAACCGTTTCAAGTTGTTGATAGTATTAATCAATTATGTTCAGGTCTGCCTCTGACGTGGGCGCATAGATTTGGAATACGTTTAGCATAGTGGGGCTAGCGTCAAACATTATTGTAATTACTCTATCGTTAATTGAATTATACCCCAGAAGAGCAGAGTTTATTTCTTTAGGAATTATAAATCCGACCCCATTTCGGCTTTCTGTGGCATGGCCAGAGAAGTACACTGTGTTTCCCTGTGATGTCGTGAAGTGTTCGTTGCCTTTCCAGTGTGTTTTCTGGTGTGTACCATCAGCTTTCCTCATAGTGGTCCCTCCCGGAGATCCGAATGGAGAAATGTTTAAACTCCGCATATGTTCAACTGTGAGATCAGCCATAGGTTGTCTTGGGAAAGAAGAAGCTCGAGGAAGTTTCCCCTTGCTTTCCTCGAGGATTTTTTATCGACCTTATCTGGTCTAAAACCATTGCGTTCTGCGATAACAGGGGTACCTCGAGAAGGATGTGGTTCATCACCACGCACAACGATCTAAGACAGGGAAAAGCTAAAGCCCTTGTGGCGTCTATATTGCGTTGCACGTGCCCCTGGCTAAATCAAACCTTCATCCACAGGAACCATTGCTATGAAAATTAGAAATAAATTTGAGAATAGAAATTAGTAGTGATGGAAACTTGCAAAAAGAAACAATTGGAAAATTAAACAAAGAACAATGAGTATCTGGATATAACTTGAAAATACAAAAATATGTCACTAGAAAGTAAAATCATGATTTACAAAACCGCAGTGCGACCAATAATGAAGTATGCAGCCCAAACCAGGGCAAACACACAAAAGGCGAAACAACAACTACAAATAGCATAAATGCAAATATTAAGACAGATAGTAGGATAGTAGGCAAGACCAGATTATATAGAATTAAGCAATATCAAAATACGTGACCAACGCATAATTCAAGACATACAACATGAATTTGTAAAAAAAAAAACGCCGGAAGGAATGGAACGAACACGTAACTAGATGTGATAATCAAAGATTATTACAAATTACGCGCGATCTTAACCCGCAATGTGAACGATATCTAGGAAGACCACCAAAACGCTGCAAACAAAACAGGTTAAAAGCCTATATTAAGAAGAAGAAGACTCCCTATTTTACTGTGGGTCAGCCGAAAAACAAGGCCAACAATGAATAGCCTTTTTGGCAAGCAAAGATATATTTAAATCGAGAAACGTTTTCCAACCAAAAAATTAAAGAATTTGTAAGATATGCGTTAAAGGAAAGTTCAACAGTATTACAATATTAAACGTGTACGCTCACACGGAAGTAGCTGAAGAAGTAGAATCTAAAAAGTTTCAGGATGAACTTCAAGAGATGTGCGAGAAACACACAATCCTGATACAGTGATTGTTATGGGTGATTTTAATGCACGACGATTCATAAATAAAAGATGGGCTACATCAGTAGAAGATACGAGAGTATATACGGGAGTGAATTGTGACTCAGATCACTATCTGCTACTTTCCAAGTTCGAAGAAAAAGTCTCAAATATATATAAAGAAAAGGTGAACCAAATTAAGAAATGGGACGTAGTAAAACTAAAGAATGTAAACATATACCAATGTAGCAAGATAAACATGCCCACAAAACTACATAGAGATAAATAAAACAGACTACAACAACAATCGAAAAGCAGCACATAGATTGTGCAGAAAGAAGAAGATTGATGAATTGAAGAAATAGCCGACAGCAATAATAGAAATGAGAGTAAAAAGTTTTATAAAGAGATCAAAAATATGACTCAAGAATTTAGACCCAGACTGAATATATGCAAAAACAAGAGAGGTGAAAGCAGAAGATGAAATTATAAACAGATGGAAAGAATACTTTGAAGGAGTTATTAATAGCGAAGAGGGGAATGTGAGAAAAAAGTTTACTACACGGCTGAATGTCAAATAGATGAACCCGAATATGCGGAAGTTGGAAGAGTGATAAGAAGTCTTAAAAATCAAAAAGCCTCGGGGGCAAGATGGCATAAATGCGAAACTCTTAAAAAATTGAGATATTATTTTATGGACAAATATTTATGAGTTAATAGTAGACATTTGGAAGAAAGAGAGAATGCCGAAAGAGTGGAAGGTACAATACACAACAGAGGTGATAAAAGGGAGTGCAATAATGACAGGAGTATAACACTTCTTAATACGTCATATAAAGTGCTATCGGTTATGATTTATAACAGATTGAGTGTATACACGGAGGAAATCTTAGGTGAATACCAATGTGGATTTAGGAGAAACTGATCGACCGCAGACCACATATTTACTGTAAGGCAAATTCAGGAAAAGTGTGGCAAACACAGTATTGACCTGTACTTCTTGTTCATGGACTTTCATTGAGCTTTTCACACAGTGAATAGGAACGCAATGTTAGATAACCTAATGATTTTGGGAATCCCGGAGAAGCTGATAAGATTGATTGAACTGACATTAAATGGCTCTACAGCAGTAGTGCGGGTACAAAACCAGTTAAGTGCAGTGTTTGCTATAAACACAGGTGTTAGACAGGGTGATGCGCTATTTTATGCGCGTTTTATTTAATCTAGTGCTAGAATCAACCATCAGAGAAGCCAAAGTAAAGGGAAGTATAAACACACAATCAACTGAAATATGTGCCTCCGCGGACGATGTAACGATTATAGCTCAAAGAAAACAAGGATTAAGGGTAACATTTAGGGAGGTTAACCAATTGGCTAAAGAACGAGAGCTATATACAATTGAACAAAATACCAAATACACGAGTAGCACAAGAAGTACTCAGGTCGACCAGCCAAACATCGAAATAGATGGATTAGATGTTCCCAAGGTAACATCATTTAATAATTTAAGAAATGACTTTAATAAGGACAGTAGTGGAAAAGAGGAAATATGATCCAGAATAATCAGAAGTAATAGAACATTATACGTCTGTTGAAATCGGATGAGGCATAGCGTGTTTCATCGCAGCTTCAAATTAAGAATTTACAAAAGTTTGATAAGACCAGTCGTGACATATGGCTGCAAAACATGGGTACTTACTCAAAAGGACAAAGGGATCTTACGAATATTCGAAATAAAAATCTTTAGAAAAATATACGGTCCAGTACAAAATGAAGCGGGAGAATGGAGATTGACAATGAACCACAAACTAGAGAGACTAATAGGGAGTGAAGATATACTTAGATTTATAAAAATCCAACGACTCCGATGGTTAGAACATACCGTAAGGATGGACAACGAAAGGAACCCCAGAAGAACAATGGAGTGGAGACCGGTAAAAGTAGAATAAGAGGAAGACCTAGGAAGCGATGGAAAGATCTAAGAATACTGGAAGTTAGAGGTTAGAGAAAAGTAGCTGAAGACAGATAAAGATGGAGACAAATAATAAAGCAGACAAAAACCCACCAAGGGTTATAAGCGAGAAGAAGAAGATATCGTAAATGCTCTATTTTTGGCCATTTTTTATCCTCAGTTACGATGATTTTTTCATAACTTATTTTAATCTTGGATAGGGTGTCTACTAGTAAAAAAAACTGGACGTTGAAGGGTCACCTATTAACATAGATATGATGTCTACAGAAAACGCTAATTTTAGCTTATTTTGAGTCATTTTACTGGTCCCTTAAAGTTAAGAGGATTCTAAACTTTGTTATCAGAATAAATATTTGCTTCACTCATAAAACATTTCCTTCAAAATCAGTATCAGTACAGTATTCGAGAAACTGTCCTACAACTGTTTTGGCCACAACTCCTTTTAAATCCAGAATTATGTAACGGTTTTCATATATCTTAACAGTATACCTATGTACAGCAATTGTTTTTGTATTTATGTACACTGGCTTGAAATTGGGTTTTAGACTAGTACAGCTTCAATTATTGTATAATTAATTGAAATTTGATATGAAAAAATTAAATTTTTTTACCATTCTTCTGGTAGCTTGCTTGTATCGAATGATTATAAAACATTTTTTTTTCTATTTCGGTTTTATAAAGCCGTTCTAAGCGCACTGTTTTAGCTTAAAAACAGTACGTTAAGGAGGCCTATAATCGTACTGTTTTTAGTTTGTTTTTTTACGATGTTGGTAGTTCGATTTGAATTTGAAAGTTGGAAATGTCAGTTTCAGCCACCTGTCAGTGCTGCCATAAGTGTTTATAAAAATCCCTAGTAATGATTTGACGTAAAATTTTTCTACATAAATTTATTTAAAATACTCTTAAACTTCCTCAATAGAAAAAATAGTATAAAGAACAACGTTTCATGAAGACGATTGGTCGCACTCGTCCGTTGAAAACTCGACGCTTTCGGGTCTTCGTTTTTAACTTGGACTCGTGCGTTAAGAAAAGGC